>JAGGCT020000816.1:0-65000 GCA_017654935.2 Phymorhynchus buccinoides
TTCCATACCAGCACATAAAAGAACAAGAGCGAAGCGCCATAAAGACTCGCTGATGTTCACATTATTGTTCACAATCTTGTCATTAGAGCCTAGAGCTAAACTTTAGATTCTTTTCTTACATTACACAGATGACATCATTTCTTTATGATGTCATAACCATGACCAGGGTCGATTCTCTAGATAATGGTCGCCGCATAAATAATGCTTATGGCAAACGGGGCCTAACAAACACTTTAGAAAGCGTTTGCGGAAGAATATTTCAAGCTCTTGTCTGATTGGTCAATTTTTTAAAATTATTTTAACCAAACTGTAATGGATCAATCAAAAACAAGAAATGTATTCACCCCATGCTAGTCACGTGATATTTCCCATGAAAGAGGGGTTTCTTAGTACCGTTTTTTGCCGATTTGCGCTCACGCTACGTAACGTTAGCTCTTGTGAAACGGCCCCCTGTTGTAGGCTTACAATACATAGAGGAACTGAAAAAGCATAATCTTTTGTACTCAAGAATTTAAACAAATCCCCAAAGCAAAAATAATAACTGATTTCCAATCAACCTACTTCTAGTGACTTTTAAACAAAAGCTGTCACTGCAGACATAATGTGATTTATACCATCGTGCCAAAATTTGGATGTGCTGTCATTTGTAGTTTCTGAGAAAATCACATACACTCCAAATCATCAGTGCATAGGCGAGACTTCGCTCGTCAAAAAGTGAGAACAGACTCAATACAGAATGTTAAGGAACCCAGTGGCAGTTGGAGCCATATGGTTTGAACGTCAGTCTTTTTTTTTTTTTTTAGATGGGAAGACAAAAACCAAAGTTCCATGTGGTCAGTCACTCCATGTATGTTTAGGAACCCAGTGCCAATAGACGATTTTCGGAAAAAAATGAGGGGAGAGCACTTTGTGAAAATTAGAGTTGTTTACTTCCATTACTTGGTCTAACACCATAGCAACAATGGCGTCGAAGCTTAAAACTGCAGGATGCGAGTCAGCGACTTGCAAACATTTTTTTAGAAGAAAACTTAGGGGCGGCCAGTGGCCACAAACTGATAAAACTTACAAAATGTGACGTAAAACTATAAATGACATCAATGTTAGAATAACGCATGATGTTCTAAGTGCTGTATGTCTGCTCAAACACACGAGGCGAGAGCTGGGGATCTATCGGATGGTAGAGTAACTTCCCCTGTCTGACCGATTGAATTAGGCAAGATCACTCCCACACACCATGAAATTACTCCCCTTAATTATTTTCGAACATTTTCTATTGGAGCCTTATGGTCCCACGTGCTCACTCACTTCATGCACATTAAAGAAACCCAGTTGGTCAAAAGTCACCCCTCCCACTTACCAGACCTGCTTACCCCTTACACAAGTCTTGAGTAGTCTGGATAGCTGAAATGAGTAGCTTTGGCTCAAAATGAGTAGTCCTATTCATTAAATCATCAAACAATGTTCACTGAAAATGAGTAATTAGAGCATTATTTTCAGTTTTGAAGAGTAGTAGAGGTCCAAATTGAGAAGAATACTACTCGAAAAGAGTAGAGTAAACATGTCTGACTTACTCTTCAGCCACACAACTGCATAACAAGGGGTGTCGCTGATGTACGAGCAGCGACGAGCTCTCCAGGAGGGAGCAGTATGATGAACTTCACATTGTAACTAGATGGATACCGTATTTTTCGGACAATAAGGCGATATTTCCCCCCAGACTGAGACCCCTGCGCCTTAAACTACTAATATAGAAAGAAAATATAGAAACAAAATCTGAATTTTGTGTGAAATTTTGGGGTGGGTGGGCCTTTAGTATGAAAAATACGGTAACCCACTACAATACAGCCTAATAACGTACCAGTAGTGTTGATTCTTGTGGTTGAAGAAGTACATGTAGCAGCCCAAGTTGTTGTCCTGTTCGTACGTGTTCTCTCGCTGCGTGGCTTCCGTCAGGTTCACCAACTCCCCCGCATACTCCACCACAAAGTCCTCCTTTTCAAACACCTTGTCCGCCACCACTCCCCGCCCCTTGTCTTCGGTCGACACCACCTGTTATATCACACCGCGAATATCATATGTGTTCATACAATATTAACCCTTTCGCCGCCAGCCATTTTTCAGCCAAAAAATATAATGAAACATAACTGGGTAGAGAAAAAAAGTGTTCGCATTATTGTGAAATCTACTGTGACATGCATAACATTAGGCCTGTCCTTACCTCCCAAAATTAAGAAAATAGAGTCTTCGTATAACAGGCCCTAATTTGATGCCTTTTAGTGACAAGGGTGTTAAACCATTGTGTTGCAAAAATGCGACATTGGCGGTGAAAGGGTTAACAATAGATTATTTGGTTTTCACTGCCTTGGCTCAAGGCTACATCAAAATGTAGCTATGCTCTGCGGGGATTGTCTTGGCTCAAGGCTACATCAAAATGTAGCTATGCTCTGCGGGGATTGTCTTGGCTCAAGGCTACATCAAAATGTAGCTATGCTCTGCGGGGATTGTCTTGGCTCAAGGCTACATCAAAATGTAGCTATGCTCTGCGGGGATTGTCTTGGCTCAAGGCTACATCAAAATGTAGCTATGCTCTGTGGGGATTGGCTTGGCTCAAGGCTACATCAAAATGTAGCTATGCTCTGCGGGGATTGCCTTGGCTCAAGGCTACATCAAAATGTAGCTATGCTCTGCGGGGATTGTCTTGGCTCAAGGCTACATCAAAATGTAGCTATGCTCTGCGGGGATTGTCTTGGCTCAAGGCTACATCAAAATGTAGCTATGCTCTGTGGGGATTGCCTTGGCTCAAGGCTACATCAAAATGTAGCTATGCTCTGCGGGGATTGTCTTGGCTCAAGGCTACATAAAAATGTAGGTATGCTCTGTGGGGATTGTCTTGGCTCAAGGCTACATCAAAATGTAGCTATGCTCTGCGGGGATTGTCTTGGCTCAAGGCTACATCAAAATGTAGCTATGCTTTGCGGGGATTGTCTTCAGCCATGACAAGCTCCTAGCATAACATCATTAGTCTCCCAAATCCTCCGAAGGCGGAGTGTGGCTGGCCACGTAGCGGGGGCCATCAAAAACGGTCACACACGAAATGTTCTCATCCCTAGCTGGCAACATCTACATTAATCCACTCAGTTAGGCAGGATCATTCACACTCACCTTGAAATTACTCCCCTTAATTATTTCCAAACAGTTCCTATTGGAGGGGTCTTATAATGGAGGTACTCACTGGCGGTTATGAAGAATTTTTCGAATGTTGGATTTCTGGGTACTCACTGGCAGTTATGAAGAATTTTTCGAATGTTGGATTTCTGTTGTTACCATCATTGCACAGAAAAAGCACCATTTTGGTATCAACATGAGAGTACTAGACTACTACCATATTTTTCGGACTATAAGGCAATACTTTTTTTCTCTCCAAAACTCAGACCCCTGCCCCTTATAATGTGACTGATGAAATAGTAAGAAAATACAGTAACAAAATCTGAAATTTGGGTAAAATTTGGGGGGTGTGTCTTATACAAAGGTGCGCCTTATAGTCAGAAAAATATGGTAAATTAAAAACCATTAAATAATATCAAAGTGAAGTACCTTTAGTCCCTCTTCACAGCCTTGTCTGATACAATCCCAGAGGTCTTTCTCCTTGTCCTCCTGAAATGCAAAAGTAAAATGGGAATCATCCAAGAGCTGGGGCAGGGTTGGATGCCTCGTGCCTCCATATGGGGAGCTGGCCTAACACCCCCCTCCCCCCCTTTGCGAGCCCCCTGTTGGGTCGGGTGGTCTTTCAAAAAAATAGTTCCACCTTCTTGAAGTTCTGTGCTTGTAACTTCCTCTAATCTACCACTCTCTTAGACTCTGCCTTGATCGAAGAGTCAATTCTGAAGGATATTAGTTTATTACTGCAAAGGAATTCATGGATAACTTAAGTCAAGTGTTTGCTTTTGAGATCTGAAATGCATGGAATGTGTATGTATGTGAGCGTGCATGTGTTACAAAGACTTGAATGATACAAAGTGCATGAGTGAATTTAGTACATGGAAGAGTAGAATAGATTAATCATTTCAAATTCAATTCAGCTGAAGTTCATTTCCATTCTTTATCACTCACTCACTCCATTTCTAACCATTCTTCAACAATCACTTAAAACATTTCTATTGAAAAAAGTACCTTGACCACATCATACTTACTAATGCAAAAATGTATTTAATGTTGGATTGGGATCTGTACAAATCTACAAAAATGGTGTCACCCACACTGGCCTGGATTGAATTACTTAAGAAAAACAAACAAACAAAAACACCCAAACTAACACCCACCCAAATCTACAGGCAATATAGATTTAAGGTAGATAACAAATCTAATTACTGCACCACTGATAATTGTACCTACCTGTTGCTCTTTAGATGTCCGTCGTTTGCCAGCACGATTTGGATTGGTTCTCATTTTGACCATAAAAGTGGATGGATACGCATAATCGTCGTCTTCATTTTCATTGTCGTTTCTGAAGAAGAAAAACAAAAACCCAACTCAATGTGCAAAAGATTCTCTCTTTTTAACAAGTTTCAATGGTGTGACTATTATGAGACAATAGAACATTAGTAGATTGCATCAAATCAATTTTGAATATATTCAAGACATTATTGCATCCCGATACAAGTAGTTGAAGTACAAACTTGAATGATACACAATTAAACCCCCCCCAGCAAAACACATTAATAATACACAAATCTTTCTTATTTCAACCAACTACCATAAATCTTAATCTGATAGAACTCAGTTACGTCAGCGGCCTAAGTAACTCTTTTCTGCAAAAGCTAATGTATGCCTAAAATAATGCAAAAAGGACCAGGGCTCCCAATCGTCCCGCAAAACAAGGGGTCCCAGGGACTCCTTCACTTACAGCATAGAGGGTCCTAGAGGCGGGATAGAGGGTCCAAGTGGCATAACGAATGCTAAAAAGAAATTTTCTAGTGCATCCGTGGGACTCCCTGCACAGTCTTTTAAAGGGTCCTCTAGAATTCTAGTACTTCATAGACCCCCAAATGGGGGTCCATGGGAGCTCTGAGGACCCATCTCACCCTGTGTGCTCCTCCTAAGTCATTATATCAATAATCTTAAGCAAAATAACATAAATCCTGATTTTTACAGCAACAAATTAGGAAAAACTTAAAGAATGTCCACTTAAAAACATTGCCACTAACCTTGCCCTTTTCCTTTTCAGGGCTTTTCTTTCAGGCCTTCGCCTTTTTGGCTTGGGTGTGAAGTGATCACCATTTGTTGTCTCCCCGGCTGCATTTTTCACATCACGCAAAGCTGATCTTTTCTGCCCCTTTTTGTTTGGCCTTGCCGGACGGTTAGTACTGTAGGTAGACTCTTCTCTGCATGCTTCTGGTGCGTTAATCTTACGATCTACCTGGCAGTTGGTCTTGGTGGATGTTTCTTGATGGATGGTTGGAGCTTCTCTGAAGACTTCAGCTGAATGTTTCCTAACTTGCTCATGGTCAGTAGAATCTTCTCTGCATTCTTCTGTTAAGTAAATCTCATTTGCATGGTAGTTAATCTTGGTGGATGCTTCATGGTGGATTATCGGATCTTCTCTGAAGACTTCAGCTGAATGTTTCCTAACTTGCTCATGGTCAGTAGAATCTTCTCTGCATTCTTCTGTTAAGTAAATCTCATTTGCCTGGCAGTTAATCTTGGTGGATGCTTCATGGTGGATTGTCAGATCTTCTCTGAAGACTTCTGGTACGTACAACGGATCTTCGTGTCCTGGATTTGGCCAAGAACTACGACCTGAAGAGCTGGAGGCTGGCGTGGCCACCCCAAGTTTTGGTGCGAAGCTGGGCATCGCATTCAAACAAGGTATGGAATAGAAGAATGGTTGTGGGACATGAGCTGCAACGTTCCAGGGGCTAACCACCCCTTCAAGTCCAAACAACCAAGAAACATTTGGCACCAGTTGAATAGGCACCGGTGTGCAGGAAGTGTCTTGCTGATGCGTTGGTGGGGAAGGGGAAGGGGAAGGGGAAGGGGAAGGGGAAGGGGAAGGGGAAGGGGAAGGGGAAGACTGTGAGGTAAAATGTGCATTGGAAGTCTGTCGGTTTAACTGTTCACTGATAACCGGTGGGTTCAAGGGCACAAAGGGCTGCAGATGACTGGGAGTGGGAGCAACATTGTGATGCAAGCTGGAGGTTTGACCAAGGTTTGGCGCTGTCAAAATTGCAGTCTGGTTGGTCCCCGGAACAGGAACAACGTAAACTGAAAACATAAATTTTTATATCCAATCATCACATAAAGTTACAATTGATTTTGTGACTTACAAAAAGAGAAAATCTCACTACCTGGTACATACTAAATTGATAACAAGGTTTCCCTGGCCCTCGCACCTCCCCTCAAAAAAAAAAGAAAAAGAAAAAGATGTGGTGCTGCACTGCAGTGACAGTCTCCAGGTGGAAGTAACCAAAGCTCAAAGACCTGTCTCTGCGGCTAGAAATAATACAATTACTAATACCTAAGTCACTCCCTGATTATTTTGTCACGTTACTTGTGTAGTAGTACAGCTGTAGTGTAGTGATGTACCAACTAACCAAGGATCGAAAAGTGATCAAATTGTCCTGAGATAAGAGAAATCAACAGGACAATGTCCTGGCTCTTGCATAAATCGATAAGACAAAGTGTACCACTACCAGTGTAAAAAAAAAAAAAATCAGATACTTGTCCTGACAGGGGAGAACACAGTTGGACATTTACAATCTTAATAGGTCAATGGCCTATGACCTGGGCCTCAGGGCATCACTGGTAGTAGTTTACTAAGTAGCGAGACGGGACAAAAGACAGCTTTTTTAAGCATAAACAATGTCACTAGTGTCAGGCATTATAACTTTGATCAAGGTTTTTACGGTTCAAATTTTCCTATTTATAAGTTAAAGTATGACTCCGTATGACTATGACTGAGCAATAAAGCCTGTAATTTCTAATTAGGGGGGGGGGGCTGGGCAGAACGTTCCCTAAATTTTTTTCCCGCACAAACATCTTTCAGGCATCAAAGAATGAGATTTTGGCAGCCCAGAAATCCTTCCACCAGGATTTTCAGCTAACGTCCGAAGTATTGTTGAACGGGGGGTGGGCGTTACCTCACGTCAGAAGTTTTGTTCAGCGGGGAGGGGGGCTAATCTATTCTGAAAATTTGGTCGGCACAAATATCCTTCCGTCCACATTTTCAGCTAACATCACTACTTTTGTTGAGAGGGAGGTACTCATTTCGCCTTCCTTCGCACAAATGAAGCGAGTGAACTAAAGTGACTTCTGGTTAACCAGTTTGACACTCGCCAAATAGAGACTTGTAGATACAAGAATACGGCAAGATCGGTCCTTTACTTCTATACAAACATTTTTTTAAATTCCGCAGATTTTCCGCGAAATGCAGAATTCTTTCATGCCTGATTACTCATACTGGAACTGTGGAAGAAGAAGTACCCATAATCAACAGTTTGATTTTTATGGCACTATTTCGGCAGATGTTCAAAGTCGGAGAGCAGGAAAAACAACAACAAAACAGAGCAAGAGAAAGAGAAAAAAACCTAATAAAGTAATATACAATGACCCAGCCAGTTGGTTCTCTTTGTGGATCCCCAACATGATGCCGTGTCAAACAGGAACACCTGCAACTTTAAAAAACCAATTGATTGTAGTTTCATAGATGGCTGGAACTGGGCCACCATCTTTAAAGACCTACAGCGCCGGCTGTTAAAACCATGTATTTTACGTGCTTTCCCTCTTATAGCTGGTAAAAAATCTTTTTTTGACCAAATGTTGCTCCCATACACATTGAAAACGAGGCATCACTTTAAAGAGGAGCCTCGATCGTATACGAGGACAGTCACGAAAACGAGGCATCACTTTAAAGAAGAGCCTCATACGAGGACAGTCTAAATGCGGACCACATCGACCCAGAAAAAACCAAGGGACTTAATCCAGCCAGCTCTGTGGGTCTTTAAGTACTAATGTCCCATGAATGTGTCTGTTCCAGACCAGAGGAGTCCAGGGCTCCCAATCGTCCCGCAAAACAAGGGGTTCCAGGGACTCCTTCACTTACAGTAGAGGGTCCTAGAGGCGGGATAGAGTTCCAGTGGCATTGTGGTCCCAGGGGTGCACTAGAAAAATTATTAAAAATAATTTTTCTAGTGCATCCCTGGGACCCCCTGCACATTCTTTTAGAGGGTCCTGTAGAATTTTAGTGCTTCATAGGGGGTCCCTGAGAGGACATTAAACAGATTTTCATTCGGAATGTCCTGGGATAGGGATAGACAAAGCCACCTCAGGTAGCCCAGTTCCAGTTGTAGATGGTTTACTTTGAGGGAGAAATAAATTCTGTCTGTATTCAGTGCGGCAGTGAATGCATGACAGTTGCTGGTCATGTCCTCTTCTCTGGCGGCTTGGTAATTCTGGTTATAGTACACCAACGGAAAAACTTCCGGGAGAGCAACAAAATAAAAAAATAAGAAAGATAAAATGAATAATAAGTAAATAAAAAAACAAAAAACATTTTTAATGCTGTTGGAGACAAGTTCTATACATCACATGTGGGATTTTAGTATTTTCAAAACTCATATTTTTGTTTGTTTTGCTTTCACTTTTCTCCTTTTGGAGAGCATACACCGTCAGCATTTTGACCACACTGTTGCTTTGTATACTCAGGGTTCATAACCAAACAGCATCCTAATTTTCACAAAGTTTCAAAGCCCAACTTTAGGGTTTTCCCACATCAAAGGTTTTTTGGCAAGCCGCACAATATGCTGAGCGCTGGTTGGTTGCATCCTTTCGCAGCCATACTTTATAATTATATGCAAAATTTTCGAGCCAAAGCTCACTGAAGACACATTTGCCCGGCATTTTGCGCGGTACGCGTAAAGACCCGGATGTATTTAAAAGGAAGCAACTCGCGTCAATTCCGGATAAAAAATCAAAAGTAATCGTATGCATCAAAATATTCATTTTATTTCATAATTTTTATTGATTCAAAATTATGGTCCTGGGCGATTTGGGGGGCAGATTGATGAAGATTTGACAGTAGCTCAAAATTCACAAACTTTCAAAGATACTACTCTTGGTTTTTCATTTTTCACAAACTTTCATGGGCCTTGAAAATGAAGTCTATTTTCCCCAAACCTTCCCAACTGCTATGAACCTTGATACTACAACATAGACAATCCCAGATCTGAACCTCCTCCCCTATGAGGCTCCCCTCCACCCTGTCCTCACCTTTCCCTTACCTAAACTCCCCCCCCCCCCCCCCCCCCCCCCCCCCCCCCCCCCCCCGTCCAGTCTTCCCCTTCAAATGATGCCCACTCCCTCCCCTTCTTTCATAAAGTATAGTAGGGTGTTACAAATCTGTCCGCCATGCAATTTCGTCCAGTTTGCATGGTTACTCACTGAGTCACTTTGAAACTGTGTTGTATCTATTCTAAAGAATAATAAACACACATGTATAGCTGTTGTAAACCCTAAAAGGAATCCCAATGATAAAAACAGTACTAAACTACTATTCATTAGTTTATTCACTACAATTAAGTTTGTGTGATCTGCATGAAAAGCTTGATCTAAATCTTAGCAACTGCTTGAAGACAGTCACATACCATAAAGGCGTGCAACTAAATTGTTAAGACTAATAAGAGTGTAAAAACATGACCTATCCAGAGAGGTTAAAATATCTTAATTTACATTCTCTAAAAGGCAGAAGGCTTCGAGGAAGTTTAATTCAAACCTATAAAATTTTCAACAACATTGATCATTTGATGACGTTCATGTTGATACTTTCTTTTCAGCCCCACAAATTACTAGCACTAGAAAATCTGATGGCAGAATTTTTGTTAAACATTGCAATACTAACAAAAGAAAATGTTACTTTACTAACAGAGTTGCTGTTTACTGGAATGATCTTGACACTAACATTAAGTTTGCACAAAATATTAATACTTTTAAAAATCTTCTAGACAATCTTCCTAAATTTCAGACATTTTTGTGTGTGATTTTGATTGATTTGATTTTCCAAAAACTTGCTCAGACCAATTGAAAACAAATCATGTCATTTAATATTGAGGGGACGATTAATAGGCCGTGAGGCCTAGGCTGATGAAGCCTGTCCCTACCTACCTACCTACCCTACCCATAAAACTGTAAATCACGCAGAAACAGGTGCCTAAGAACAAATGTTAATAATAATATTCCTTTGTTTTCACAACATGTGTGATTTTATTATGTATGTTTTTATGATGACTAATTTTCAATAGGCAATTTTATTTTTCATATAATTTAGATAAATATATTTATGACAAATCAACTGGACGAATTTGTAGGATAAAAATCCAAGCATCAATCAATGCAATTTCGTCCAATGTAGTTTCTGACTACTCATTTAAAAACTGGAATTTTTCTGGTATTGCAGTATCTCCAAGATCGTCCCACCATCTGTATAATTAATAATGCCCCATATCATATATGCTTGTTCCAGGCCGGAGGACGTTAAACGAACTTTTAATCTCTCACTACTGAGGGGCTTACACGTGCCACTGCCAGTGCATATTTGACTCTCTTGATAAAATGTACTGGAGGCCTTTTCTTCTTCTTCTTCGCTGATCTTCCACCTTGCCTGCCTGGACGAAATTGCATGGGGTATGGACAAAATTGTCACAAGACACATGACTTTGTTTGCAACCATATTCTGCCAGTTTCTGGTGAATATTCAAGAGAAAACCGTAAATACTTTCTTTAAACCGCTTTCTGATTGATCGATTCTGACTATCAATGCTAATATTAGCAATGATGGATTGAAAATATAATAATAATAATAATACTGGTTATTTATAGAGCGCTTAACTCCCTTTGCAGGGTGCTCAAAGCGCTGAACAAAGGCCTAAACACTAACATACAGATAAACATACACATTAAAGACAAGCCAAGAATAATCAACATGAAGACAAGTATCAATGAATATAAACATTAAAAATAAGTGAGACTGTTCATACAAAATACATGTATTAATCTCTCTCGCTCTCCGAGAGATGTGATCTACACTAGTACAACTACAAGCCAGAATACGTCGAAACATATGATAACTGTCTAAACTGGCCAAATATGTAACACTAACAGTCTATTCTATACAATATAACACTTCAACTTTGTGAAGACTGTGTGCTACTAGTGATACATTTACAATTGTACATAAATAAACATACCCCTCCATCCCATCAATCCATAATTGAGCTGATCATCTGGGCACAAGTGAACTGTTTAGTTGGAAACCCGCCACGTTATAAGCATCATAATAATCAAATTGTTGATGGAAATGCTAAGAAGACTACTCTGACTAGACGTAGTAGACATGTTACTTACTAGTAAGTTAGGCTTAAGTTAGGCGTGAGGGGAGAGGGGGGGGGGGGGGGGGGGGGGGGGGATCGAGCGTCAAGTTCAACAACTGAGTGATGGCTGTAAACAGTGATGCCATACCTGATGAGTTTTCCATATTAACACCGACAAGATTGGAGTTCAAAATCCTCTTCAAAAGCGCTTTGAAGCTTCAACAGGCCTTTTTATTATACAATGATACAAGTGTAGCCACCCTAGGCTATGTGGTGTAGCTCTTCTTTTCCATTTGAAAGGAAAAGCAACCAAACAAATTTTTAGCCTAAGTGCGTTTTGATTGGCCAACTAAGTTCACGTTTATAATCTCGTAATAACGGTGCTTGATCACACGCTTAAAACGTTTTCTTTTTTAATAACTGATATTTATATACAAATAATTATGTAAGTTAGGCTCTGTATTATATTATTGAAAAATACAAGTAGCATTTAAGAGTAACATCTATAATTTGCAGAACGAGGCTTGGCATAGTCTTGCCAGACCGCATTGACTCTTGGGAAATTAGTTATGGCGCAGCCATCGTACATGGAGGAACGACGTTACGTGCTCTGAATAAAAATGGACAACGGAGAAAACGTAAGCGTTCTTAGTTGCCCATTTCATTGTATTTTAAAAGCGAAGAACACATAAAACAAAATTGAGAGTATTATGTATAAATTAAAGAACCACTATGTTGAATTGAGGAATTAAAAAAAATTGAAGGGTAGGCCTGTGACACCCAGTCTATTTTGGGCGATCGATCATGATCAAGGTTGTAAACCGCAAGTGATTGTGGACAATGAGTTCGTATTGTTTTCATAGTTTGCAAGTCTATATCTCGATCATACTTCATAGTCAATCGAGAGTTTTCTGAATGACCTAGACTTCATATCCTTAACTTTATAAGTCGTATTGTTATCTTGATTTTACATTTTTTAGTTGACTGAAGTTATGAACGACATCGCCACGTGTGTCTAGTAAGTTCTAGTTGTAGTGGGGGACTCGACACTGGCTCATAAGCCTAGGCCTCGCGGCCTATCAAATGTCCCCTTCATTCTTTTTGTACATTTGTTATAGTTGCACATACACATTATAATTTTGATATGTTCATTCATCATATTAAAAAATCATTTGTTTACATTTTGGCTCACCCCAAAAACGAAGTTAACAGGAAGTAACTAGTAAGTGGGTAACTCTCCTGAAAACTGGGTCATTGTGACCTATCCTATTTATTAAACAATAAAAAATCAAATCAAACAATGAGATATCATTCATTTGTGTATTTCAGCTCTAAATAGTTGTAAGAATCAGATAAAATGTTTCTTTTAGCTGTGCATGTACCAAAATGTGTTTAATAAACAATTTTGTCTTAAAAAATGGGCATTTTCAGTGCTTAGTTTTGTGACATGCCCAACAGTCTTGCATAAAGTTTCTATTTTCTCAAAAACCACAAAAGATTCTGCACACATATGCATGCACACTCAAGATGAGTAGTAGTCCTTCCTTTATAGTAACAATTTTGTGGATTTTACCAAAAAGTGTGTTTTAAAATAACATTTTAAATACCAGGTAGCGCTGACAACATGTGGTGTCCTCAAATATAATAAAAAATAATGCAGATTTTCTTTGCCTCAACAATCTCTAAGACCCATTTTTTTCTTATTTAGTTATCAAAAAACATATTGTTGACAATGTATGTGCATGAACAGTAAATATAATTGTTAAATAGATTTTTTACAATTTTTTAAAAATCTTTGGTCATTGTCGTGTCCACAAAATGTGTTGTCAGCGCTACCTACATAATTAAAATTTTCACCTAGGGACTTCTTCTGCCCAAGTCAAAAGTTTACTACTTTCAAACAACTACTAAAGATCATTATTCATACAAAGTTTCAAATGTGTGGGATGTTTTGATTGGTCAAGAGAGCACAAAAACAGTATGGTGTCCAACCCTAAAAGGCCCGTTGTCAGCGCTACCTGGCCACTGAATGGGCCTTCTATGTGTAGAATAGCTTGTTCACAGTTAAGTTCTTAACCATAAGGCCAAATTTGCCAATACAATACACATTTATTCTTGTAGCAGACATATCTTTCAATTCACAAGAAATTTAATTCATACAATTTTCTTTTAGTGGATGGATGACAATGGCGTCCTTGTTGTTGTCTGTGTTGCCCACAATTTTTTTCTCAAATTTAAATCTTATTCTTTTTTTTCTATCATTGGATACATATAAAAGTCTTCATTTCAAAGTAATCTGTAAGTTAAAAGTGATAAATGCACCGTAAAGTCTGTTTAAGTAGGTAAAATCATGTAATGATAATGGAGGACACCATGTTGTCAGCGCTACCAGTTGGTGTCCCTGTTGTCAGCGCTACCCAGAAATTATTTTTGTTATTAAGCTCTTTATATTTTACTTTTTTTTCTATCATTGAAAACATGTCTTCATTTCAAGGTAATCTGTAAGTTAAAAGTGATAAATGCACCATAAAGTCTGTTTAAGTAGGTAAAATTATGTAATGTAGGACACCATGTTGTCAGCGCTACCAGTTGGCGTCCCTGTTGTCAGCGCTACCCAGAATTTTTGAATTTTTATTAAGCTCTTTATATTGTAAATTACCGTATCTATGGGTTATTCCTGGTGGTAATGAAACTATTCTAACACATCCGCTATGAAAAATTGTCATTTTGAGTGGTGAGACATTATATAACAACATTTTGATATGAACCATGGTAATGTGCATAGATGACACAAACCAACACTAGTATTTAAACACATTTCTTTTGTATTATTTTGCAAATGAAACCATTTGTAAGTCTTTATTTCAAGAAAGTCTGCCATGTTAAAGTGATAAATGCACCATAAAGTCTATTTAAGTGGGTAAAATTATATAATGGAGGACACCATGTTGTCAGCGCTACCAGATGGTGTCCTGTTGTCAGCGCTACCCAGAAATTTTTTTTTTTAAATTTAACACTTATTTTTTAATTGTCAAATTAATGGAATATCAGAGATAATAATAAAACTATTCTAACACATTTGAAATAAAATAAATGGCATTTTGAGTGGCACGACATTATATAACAAAAAATAAAACAATCAATTATGGTAAGATCCAAAGACGGTATAAACCAACACCAATATTAAACTTTAAAAAAAAAATGTTTTTAATGAAATCATTCATAACTCTTTATTTCAAGACAGTCTGTTATTCTAAAGAGATAAATGCATCATAAAGTTTATTTAAGTTGATGAAATTATGTAATGAAGGACACCGTGTTGTCAGCGCTACCAGCTCTGGACGCATATAAATAAAGTCATAAAACCCAGCAACGATAGCCTTGACTGATTTTGTTTTCATGTCAATAGAAAGTTGATTCATAAAGCTACTCTATGCATGCATTTTCTGTTCAATTTGCCCAATTTTATTTTTTGGCTTCTATGTCACATATTGGACCAGTTTTCAGGAGAGAGACCCAAGTCTGTAGTATGATAGTTGTTCGGTTGTGGAGCTGCTGCTTGAGCATTTTACATTCTAGTTTTGTTAAAGAGTTTGTTGTCTGATTATAGGGAGAGGATCATGCTGACCTGCTTAGAGAAGCAATGTCAGCGTCGGGACTTCTTTGTTACAAATCATCTGATGGACCCCCTGAACAGCCGCCAACAACACAGGTATTTTGTTGCATGACAATTTGTTGTTTCACATGCTTATTGCAATTACTGGAAATCCTCCTTTATATAATTGTTTAGAGATCATTCTGCTCTGGCATTAAAAAACCCAAGCATTAATTTGGAGAAATGTGCTGTGCTTGGTTTTGAAGGGCAGGGGAGCTTAATGGACACAAGTCACCATTATCTAAACACCAAAAAAACACCCAACCAGCACCCTCCCCCACCCCCCATTATTATTGATTTTTAACACGAAGTTTGTCTGCTCCATCATAATTATTTTTAAGAGTTCTAACACCTCCCCGTGGTCCCCACCCCTTCTCCCTCTCCAATCTTTTGAGATTAATATTTCAATTTAAACGATTAGTTTCCATTCAACTTTACATTTATCTGGAATCCTTTATTGCCTTTTCTTTTTTTCGCATCTGTTTTGCAGTGTTTTTTTCTTTACACAGAAAAGCAAAGAGTTAGTGAGTTTCTTGACAAGGCATGAAATGTACATACTCCCATGCTTTATGTGATGAGTTACAGGTGGACACCCAAGCTCTGCCAGTTGCCCAGACCCTGCCCACCCCCACAACCCCTACTTCCCAGTACATCACCGTATGCACCAACCCGTCTGGCTCAGGACCAAGCCCCGCCCAGATTGTTAGCACCTTGTCCGCCACTGCCGTCACCCCTCAGACCCCCGCTTTAAAAGTTCTCCAAGCTGGCGGGGGTAGTGGGACCCCCAAGCAGAAGGTGTTCCGCATATCCGCCAACTCTGTGATGCAGAAGACTAGCGATGGGAGCAACGTGTTACAGTTAACTGATGGTACGTGGATGTTGATCAGGACCTCCTCCCCTGGCCCGATCATGCTCCCCAATGCCACCGGCTTGAGCAAAAGCCTTGTCGCTCTCCCAGGGGGCTCCCAGCAGAGGATCTATGTTGCCCAGCAGGGTTCTGCCAAACCTGTGAACCAGAGACGCATTCTGGTACCCCAGAATGGAACCTCTTCGCCCGCCTCTGTGTTGACCACCGCTGGCGGGGTTGCACTTTCCGCAGTGGCGCGGCAACAGATAGCAACAATGCCACCACACCTAAGAATAGGGCACCCTCTGTCGAGACCACGATTGCCGCATGTGATGCTGCCTCAATTTAGAACAGAGTCGGCACAGATCAGAATGGTGTCGCCCCAGATGAGAGCAGGACAGCAGGTAATCAGGGTGGCGTCGCCCCAAGTGGGGACTGCATCCTTCACCAGGGTCGTACACACCATGCCTACCAATACCGGAGTTCAGAAAGGGCCTGCGAAGGAGGCTAATAGGCAAGCGATTCAGACTTACGCTCTGGCTGTGCCGACAAAGGGCAACGCCTCGGCGACAACGCGGACAGTGAGAATAGCTGGTCCCGGGATTCCGACAGGTGTGGTGCGGTCTGGGCCATTGGCGAAAACTGTGTCTAGCACAGATGCTGCAAAAGTGTTTCAGCCGGGGAATCCAGGGGATGAATTTGAGGTGGTCGTCACCAAGCCTAATGGGTCCCTGCCTAAAGTGATCACTGTTTCTCGGCCCCAGTCCCAGGGTTCTGGGTCACGGAGCAACTCACCTGTGGCGGGCATGGGCGAGATTCCTTTGTTGGTGTCGCCGACATTGAATAGGGGGAACTATGGTGGCGTTGTCAGTGGGGCCAGCGGCATCGGAAATGGTGATAAGCTGCATATGGGGAACCATGCCGGCTCCGTCTGTAGGGTCAGCGGCATCGGGTCGCTTCCTGAAGAAAGTGTCATCCAGGCTTTCCGAAGAGATAGCAATACGGGGGTAAGTTTACACACTCAATTTTTCTGCTTTTAAATTACTGTAATGTTTTCATCCCTAACTATGCATTTGTACCAGTGTTCAAGTGCTTTGGCTGTTGGGATGATCCCTGGAGTCTTTTAATCAGGGTAAGCCAACAACTGTGTGCTAATAGACCTGTTTACTCTACTCTTTTTGAGTAGTATTCTACTCAGTTTGGACCTCTACTATTAAAAATGGAAAATAATGCTCTAATTACTCATTTTCAGTGAACATTGTTTGATGAAGAAGACTACTCATTTCACACCAAAACTACTCATTTCAGCTATCCAGACTACTCAAGACTTGTGTAGGGGCTAAACAGGTCTGGCTTAAGTCTCCCCTTGGGTCAGTGGGTGGATTCCTCATGCCTCAATACTGGGAGCTGGACAACCCCACCCCCATCCATGAGTCTCTTCCTGTGGGTATACCGAGGGTTTAAAAAAAAAAGAAGTTCCCCCAACATTTTGGAAGTTCTGTGCTTGAAACTTCCCCTAATCTGCCGCTCTCTGTGACTGCCTTTTCCCTTTGCTTTCTTTCATCTATCGGTACAGTGGAACCTCCCTTATAAGACCTTAAAAAATCATCCCAAATGAGTTCTTATAAGGGAGGGGTCTTATAACTTAATATAAAGGAGGTAATTTTAATACTTAGAAAGAAGGGCAATGTATCAGAGAAGTAGGTCTTATGTGGGAGGGAGTCTTATAATGGGAGATCTTATTACTAATATTACTTTTTTTTATTAGGGAGGTTCCACTGTACTATCTTTCTGACTTACTGGCCCATTCTTCTGCCTTTAAAAAAAATTATCCAAATATTTTTTTCCCTTTGAGCTCAGGACTGAAATCGGAATGTGTCGGCTGTACGCAGCGGGGAGACCAGTGAAAACTGAAAACCGGACATAAACACGACGTACACATTTCTGCTGTTGGTTGTCGCTAAACAAGAAGCATCTGAACATCGGACGTACATGAATTGATGAAGTGTATATCCAATCGGCCGCACAGCAAAAACAATTCATTGCACTACTCAAGTTTGCACCACTGTTTTTGCTTTGCATTATGCTAATCACCAAAAAGAATCCTTTCATAATGTTTTTAATCCTAACAGCTGTCTGTTGTATACACTATTTTGTCGGTTGTCATGTTTTTCATTGACTAAAATCTAGCGGACATACAAGAAAACTTACCCTTTTGCAATCACCCTACCATTTTTTCGAAACGAAAGATCAGCATTCCGTACATGTATCCTGGCTCTTCAGCTGCATTTTGAAACCTGTACTGGAGACAATATGTGGCGCGTTTTAGACATTTTCTTGAATATTCGGTCGTCATGTTCGGACATCCCTTCACTAGTTCAACCACAGAATCAACGAATACATTTTTTCTGAATGGTATTAATTCCCTTGGCTTTTCCAAACTGAAAATATTGTTTAAACTGGACCCCGAAACGAGCAGATGTAAGCAAACAAAGAGAAAAGTAGGATGGGTTTTGGGACATACATGAGTGACGACCAACAGATCTATTTTGTCAAAATTTCGCTAAAACAGTAAAAGGCAACTGCTTGAAAAAATGTTGACTGTTACTTTTTCAAACATCTGTTGTCTTATAACTGAGCCAAATCAGTCTCTTTTGATTTTGAAAATTATTTATTGATCAGCAAACTTGACATGCTTATTGGCTCCATTTTTGCAAGTGAAACCCCCCCCCCCCCCCCGAGTAATTAGTCTCACTTCCATTGAAAAGCATGTTGAAACATGAAAGTGTGAACATGTTATGTGTATTTTTCATTTTAAGCAAAAACAAATGCAAGGTTTTATAACAATGTTCAGTTTGCTTCACAAATATGTGCATGGTGTAAACTCAGCGACATTGTGTCTCAGGCTCGTAAGTCGTATGCATTTTTAACACTATCCCCACCCATCTAGACACTAAAAGTAAAACAGACACACTTTGCAAATTTTTAAATGGTCACTTCAGGATTGGGAATTTGATTCAGAGAACATTGATAAAAAAAAGAAGTGATTTCAGGATTAAGACTAATAAGAGTTGTATTGTTTTACTTTTACCCATGATATATGACAGCATTTAATGAACTGATAGTCAATTTTGATTTGTTGCTGTTGTTGGCGAACCCTGGCTAAAAGGCTCCAGGGATCATCCCAACAGCGGAAGCACTTGAGCACTATGGTAGTTATTGGTTCAACTACAAGTGCATCAGCTATAGAAAAGATTATGTGTGTGACCATTTATGATTTTGATTACCCCGCCATGTGGGGAGCCACACTCCCTCATCGGGGGGATTTTGAAAAAAAAGGAACAGGCTTTATACAAAATGTTAGTTTTCTTCTTTGTCTTAAAGACACACTGGGTAGCTGTGACCCACATGCAAACTACCCCAACTTAAAATTGAGGCTGCTCTTTAAAACGATGATTCGTTTTGAATTTGGGGGCATTTGTATAGGAGTCAAACCTGGTCAAAACAAGATTTCTTATAAAAAATAAAAAGATCTACTGAACGTGCATAATTTGAAAACGGCTTTAATGTTAAGAGTTTATCAATGTTTTTAATTTCTGTAGGCACTTTGGATCTATGGATTGATTAATTCATTGACTGCTTTATAATATAGTCCCTTTGCTAAGGCACTAGTATAATCCATTTATTTACAAAGGTACTGATTTATTTATAATCCATTTACTGAAGCACTGATAGAATTTGCATGAATAATGTCTGCCAATAGTATTGTATACAGTGGAACCACCTAGTTATATGACCTTCAAAAATCATCCGAAATGAGGTCTTATATATTTTTTTAAGTTATAAGGGTGGTCATTTTAATACATTGCAAAGCAGGGCAATGTCTCGGAGAAGTAGGTCTTATGTGGGAGGGAGTCTTATAAGGGAGGTTCTGTTCTTTGTTATACATTTATAAAAAAAAGTTATAACATAAGGGTGGTAATTTTAACACATTACAAAGCAGGGCAATGTCTCAGAGAAGTAGGTCTTATGTGGGAGGGAGTCTTATAAGGGAGGTTCCACTGTATTACTATTGGTGTTTTTAGTAAAACAAAAATTGTTCTTTATGAGAACAGTAATTTGCATGTAGCTTTTTTGTGTGTATCACTGTATGATTTTAACTTTTTTTCTTCTTTTTTTCTTTCCGGTGCTTGCTGTTTTCCTCGCTGACTCTCTTACTGGTTTCCTTGCTTACCCTCCCCTTGCCCTGTTGGTTTGGCTGTAACTGTGCGGTGCAGAAAGTGAATCGTTTTCTGCTAAGCAGCAATCCTCAAATACAGGCTTTGGGGGAAAAGTTGATTGGGTCCCTCGAGGAGCCCAATAAAAGCGAAGTATTGAAACTATGGAGAAAAAGACTAGGCCCTTTGGCTTATAATATACATATAGGCGGTCAGAGATTAAGTGCACAGACTCATCCTGAAGAGCAGGTCGGAAGGGGAGG
The DNA here is from genome assembly GCA_017654935.2 of Phymorhynchus buccinoides. Lineage (NCBI taxonomy): Eukaryota > Metazoa > Mollusca > Gastropoda > Neogastropoda > Raphitomidae > Phymorhynchus > Phymorhynchus buccinoides. Next base: position 20,343 of record JAGGCT020000816.1, read on the forward strand.
TAGCTTTGAGACACCAAGTAAGAGAGTCACAAAAAGGATGCAGAGAGGGAGATCATTGCAGGCACAAGTGCACAGAGACCTGCAGCAGCATCCCATGATGCTAGAGGAGGTGGATGAAGAGATCGAGGAGCTGGGACACTCAGAGACCTACGCCGAATACAAGCCACGGAAAGGTGGGTCCTCGGAGTGGGGGTTTGGTGGGAAGGAGATTGATTTTCAAAAGGGAAGAGTGGTTAACTTGATGGTTTTGTGTGGGTGTTTATGAACATGGGCTCGTTTATTATTGACCTTCTTGACCAAACCCCCCCCCCCAAAAAAAAAGGTTTTTAGTCAGGTTAGCTTTTTGACTACGTCATGTTAGTGAACTCTGCTTGATGGTTTTAATTGCTTGATGGTTTTAATCAATAGGAGTAGGAGACTCAAGTGTTCATTATGACTTATACGAGACCATAACAGTAGAAGTACAAATTTATTCTAATTAGGTTACAACAGTACATGGTTTGTGTAAGGGGGTTAACCAGGTCTGCTGTAGTTTTTCATTAAGCCCCTTTCTGAATAATGTTTATAATGTGTGCCAACCATTTTCTTTCTTTGATACAATGCCATATCACTGGAAAATATAAGGTAGCTGATGGTGTTATTTTCACACACAAAAATATACCCATATGTAGAAGTTTCCTGAGAAAATGGACGCAGGTCAGATTTCTACAGGTTTCTTCATAGAAATGCGTACTGTACAAATCTGACGATTTCTAGTAATTATAGAGCTCACAGCACACGACTTCCACTCATTATGACTGTTAGTTTTAGTTTTTCCCAGAGAGCTACTTGTTTCAAGTTATTTCACTTGACACAGGCAAGTATTCTTTTCAATGGTCGTTGTTAGGGATAGGTGAAGTTCTTAGAAGTGGTATACTACAACAAAAGAAGGGATGAAAACTTTGGATTGGTTTATACTGGTGATGAGTTATAAAAAAAAAAGGGCATGAACTAAAAGCAGTTGAAACCGGATCAAGGGGTCCCAGGGACTCCTTCACTTACAGTATAGAGACGGGATAGGGTCCCAGTGGCATAGTGAATGCTAAAAAGAATTTTTCTAGTGCATCTGTGGGACCCCCTGCACATTCTTTTAGAGGGTCCTTGAGAATGTTAGTGCTTCATAGACCCCCAAATGGGGATCCTTGGGAGCCCTGCAGATGCTCTGAGGAGTGCTCATTTCTACAGAGAAATCTGTAGAAATCTGTCCTGGTTCCTTCTTTTCTCTGGCAACGGTTGATCACGTTCCCACGATTTTCGTAACACCTGCTTTACTCTGTGTGTGCAGTGTCGTACGGGCAGAGGCACCCTGACCAGGTGGTGGAATCCAACTCCCTGGCCAGCGTGGAGCCGCCGGATGTGAACTACCAGCTGGCGATCCCCAACGACACGATAGACAGCGGTAGCCTGTCCTCGCTGCAGCTGGAGTCCATCACCTACGCCTGCCAGAGACACTTGCTCATGCTGGACTGCAAAGAACGTGCTGGATACCTCGTTGGTGAGTGATAGCTCCAGGGCTAATAGGAATTGTTTGGAAATAACTAAGGGGAGTCAGGGCTCCCAATCGTCCCGCAAAACAAGGGGTCCCAGGGACTCTTTCACTTACTGTACAGAGGGTCCTAGAGGAGGGATAGAGGGTCCCAGTGGCATTGCGAATGCTAAAAAGGATTTTTCTAGTGCATCCCTTGGACCACCTGCACATTCTTTTAGAGGGTCCTTTAGAATTTTACTACTTCATAAACCCCCAAATGGGGGTGCCTGGGAGCCCTGGGTAATACTTTCATGCCCGAATCATGGTGTGTGGGAGTGATCTTGCTTAGAGATACACGGACGCGCCACGATTAACCCTTTCATCGCCACTGTCGCCTCTTGGCACCACAATGATTTAACACCCATGTCACTAAAACTAGTAAAAGGTATCAAATGAGGGTCTGTTAACGAGTGACCGTTTGTTCTTAATTTTGGGAGGTAAGGATAGACCCTGTTTTATGCATGTCACAGAGGAATCCCCAATATTGCAGACGAAATCTTTTCTCTACCCAGGTAAGTTTAATGGTAAATTTTGGCTAAAAATGTCTGGCGTTGAAAGGGTTAAGTCCCTTGGTTTTTTTCTGGGTAGCTGTGACCCATATATATAGAAATGCCCCCATGTTCATATTGAGGCTGCTTTCAATTTCAATTTGGGGGCATTTGTATGGTAGTGAGACCTGGTCAAAACAAGATTTCTGTCCAGCTATAAGAGGGAAAACATCTGAAACCTCTGATTTTGACACGTGATCTGGTAGGTCTTTAATTAAATCTGTCAAACAGGGGAAGTCACTCTACCATCAACTCTCGTAGCCTATCGACTCGTGTGTTTGAGCAGACATAACAGCACTTAGAACACTGTGCGCCATTCTTAAAAATTGTCATTTATATTTTTACGTCATATTTTGCAAGTTTTATCAGTTTGTGGCCACTGGCCACCCCTAATTTTTCTTTAAAAAAAAGTGTTTGCAAGTCGCTGACTCGCATCCTGCGGTTTCAAGCTTCGACACCATTGTTGCAGTGTTGCTATGGTATTTGTCGGAGTAATGGAGGTAAGCAACTCTAATTTTCACAAAGTGCTCTCCTGTAGGTTTTTTTCCCCGAAAATCATCTATTGGTGAGAAGGGATAAGTACAGTTGAACCTCAGTATTACGACCACCCTACAGACTGGCCAAAAATCTCTGTAATTACCAGGTGCCAGGTGGTCACTATACTGAAGTGGGCCCTTTACTCAAATGGCTTTTATCACTGGTTGACATTAGCCTGTAGAATTAGAAAGGGCCAATGGTAAATGAGAGCTGTACTATAAATGATATTCTACAGTATTGGAATATCATGCTACAGCTTAGTCTTTCGTGGAAGACTATGAGTATGACTCTCGAACGAGCGGGCCCTTGCATCGGCTCTGGTTCTTCAGTCAAAGGGATTGGTTAGCCTTTGGGGACCTTCTCCAACTCTCGTCCTCAAATCCCTTTGGCCGAGAGAGTAGGGATATACCCTGGGCAAGGCATTTCCACTATTTATTCATTCTCACCCAGCCCGCCAGAATAGTATCTGCCCCCCTCTGCTATCTGGCAGTCATTGTCGGAAACGACAGACAGGCAACAATTATACTCTTGGCAATAAACAAGAAGAGAAGAGACTGACCGAGTTGCACTGTCCCTATTTACCAGGGTGTCCGTGATACTGAGATGCTGCTAGGCGGGTTTTTTCTTCTTCTTCGTTCGCTCAGTTACCTGTCATATGAGCGTAGAAGCGTCATGCTGCCGTTATGCACCTTACTTAGAAATAGTTAGGCCCAGCATGTTCGACTTCGGCTGAAGAAATCTTTGTAAGAATTTAGAGGGGAAAAAAAGGCAGGAGAATGGACCAGTGAGATAGAAAGATAGCAGATGACTGTAGGCAAAGGGAAAAGGCAGAGTGAAAGAGAATGACAGAATTAGAGGAAGTTACAAGCACAGAACTTCCATAAGGTGGGTGAACTATATATACAAAAGACCCCCCGGTATTCCCACGGGGGGTGGGTGCGTGGGTTGACTAGTTGTTTCGGCTGAGACACCAGGTCATCCTGCCCTGCAACGACCATGCTGCCACCTCATTGGTGAGTTAGCTCCAGGGATAATAATTGGCGAGTAGTAGGGATAAGTACCATATTTTACGGACTATGTATAAGGCGATACTTTTTTTCCTTGACTGAGACCCTTGTGCCATACATGGATGCTCCTTCTTGTCCTGAATTGCAGGAGTTTTAACCCTTTCACCGCCAGCCATATTTCAGCCAAAAGTTTCCATTAAATTTACCTGGGTAGAGAACAAAATCCATCTGCAGTATTTGGGATTCTTCTGTGACATATATAAAATAAGGTCTATCCTTACTTCCCAAAACTAAGACAATAGGGCCTTTGGATAATGGACCCCAATTTGACGCCTTTTAGTGGCATAGGTGTTAAATCACTGTGGTGCTAAAATGCGACTTTGGCGGTGAAAGGGTTAAATTGCCTACAGCTGGCGACGCCGGATTATGATAATTTGAAAAACAATGATTTTCTTACACACGCACACACACACACACACACAAGTTTTACAATGAAAAGGACCTGTATAACTATTTGCTATATTCAAAGGAATGTAGCACTTGTACTAGTCTAGATGGGTGATAAAAGAGCAGTTAATGTGTGTGTATGGGAAAAATTTCATGGCTGTAGACATTTATTTCTGGCAATGGTGAAGCATGAACCACACTAACCCATTTTGGCTACATTTGCCAAAAGACTATGAAATCTAGCAGAAGTTTGGTCTCAAACAATCTGAATATAAGAGGGTGAAATAACCCTTATGAACTGCCTTATATTTGAATGGTCCTGTCATGCACACAAACCCCCCAAGTCAGTGTTTTTCTGCTTTTCAATTCAGGTGACGGTGCAGGTGTGGGAAAAGGGCGCACTGTGGCAGGCATCATCTATGAGAACAGCCTTCAAGGCAGAAAAAAAGCTCTATGGTGAGAACTTAGATAATTTGTAGCAAGTAATGCAATACCCTGTTTGTTTATGGAGAAAAAAAAGAACGGCGACCTAGACTGTTTCTTATGCTCTTGTTTCTTAAGTATTTAACACAAATGTTGGGGAAAGAGAGAGAAAAGGAAATGGAGAATGGTGAACATGTTCACACAAAATTGGTCTTTGAGTAGTGATTTGGAAAATAGTAACTTAAAAGAAATGTACCATTAAAGCCTAATTACATTGGAATTTTTAGGTACTGAAAAATTCAACTCTGGACTTGAAATATTCAGCAGCATCCTTGGGGGTTTGGAAACTAACTGGTAATTTTCATGGTGGTCAGCTTTGTTATTTTTTAATTGACACGGCCGCCTCGGTTGCCGTTGCCATCGCCCCGTCAGGGCTCACAGCAAATGTGAAGCGATTCGGTCAAAAAACGGCGGAGTTATATGATAATTTGAAAAAATTCATGATAATTTTCATGGTGGTCAGCTTTGTTATTTTTTAACAACAAAAGAGTGGCATCATAAATGGACAATTGGATAAGACATTTCCATTGTTTTAAGATGTGAATGATTCTGATTAAAAAACACAACAATGATTATGATATGATTAGTTCAGTTTGTTAAACTGGGGTGTGTGGGAAGGGGATAACAAGTTTCTGTTGATAACACTGTTCAAGTGAACTCAACTTTGCTGTCTGTGTTGACTTGTCTGATTGAACTTTTACTGAAATCAGTTGATGTTGAAAACTGCTATGTCAGGCTTGTACATGTTTCCTTTCTCTCAGTTTGATCAAGATAAAAGTATATAGAGCAGTGATGCAAAGGCTCATTTTATGGTTCATGTCCACAGGTTCAGTGTATCCAACGACCTGAAAGTAGATGCTGAGCGAGATCTGAATGACATTGGAGCTGATAAAATCAATGTTTATGCCCTCAATAAGGTAAAGTGGAGGATTTTTAACTCATTCGTATCGCAACGATTTTGTATTATTAAAAAACCCTCGGTAAAGGTAAAGATGTGCCACCCCCCATGCATTTCTCGGTTAATTGTATTTTTCCGTTTTTGCCTTTCTTACCATACATAAAGCTGTATTTTAGGAACATTTTTAGCTAATTACCTTTTTGGAATACTAACCCTAACCCTAACCCTAGCCCTAAACCTAACCCTACCCCCCACTATGTACTGCAGTACACCGTGATTTGTCACAGTTGTGGTTCGTTGCGTTTTTCCGTCTTATACGGTGGGGGGTAGGGTTAGGGTTAGGGCTAGGGTTAGGGTTAGGGTTAGTATTCCAAAAAGGTTATTAGCTAAAAATGTTCCTAAAATACAGCTTTATGTATGGTAAGAAAGGCAATAACGGAAAAATACAATTAACCGAGATAGGTAGGGGGGTGACACATCTTGACCTTTACCAAACCCTCAAATCACTCCACCCACTCACACAAACAAAACATGCATAAAGAAACGGAGAAATGAAAGAAGATTATGGGTTTTTACTTCAGGTTTAGATATAAGGAAGTGATAGATCATGCTTTTTAATATATATGTGACCTAGCACCACAAAAGGGACATTAACCCCTTGATGCTAGAGAAATAAAAAAAAAAAAATCATGCCATGAAAAAGACGACTGATCGAGCCAATCTGGCAAAATGGTCTGGGGATATAACTCTTGACTGTTAGAGCAAAAGCCAGCATATCAGTGTTATTCCTCTTCATCTGATGACACGTCAGTATGTGATACGTTGGTGGCAGTCAAGGAGTTAAGTGTCAAACTGACCATTCTGAGAATATTATACATTTGAAAACTTCAGACAATTCTCTTTATAATGTACAAGAACCATTCTTGTATCTTTTTCTGTTCTAGAGTTATGAGCATTTAAATTTAGTAGCGTGAATGTCCGCCATTTTGAGAAACAGTCTGAGAATATTATACATTTGAAAACTTCAGACAATTCTCTTTATAATGTACAAGAACCATTCTTGTATCTTTTTCTGTTCTAGAGTTATGAGCATTTAAATTAATCATGACTACAAATGGATACATTACATGTGCGTCATACTGTTTCTCATGTTCTTTTTCCCTCAATTTTTTCAGTTCAAGTACATGTGCAAGTTCTCGTCAAAGAATAACGGCAAAGTGAAAAGTGGTGTGATATTCGGCACCTACTCCTCTCTGATTGGCGAAAGCAACCAGTTGGAACACAAATACAACAGTCGCATGAAACAACTGCTCAGGTGGTGTGGAAAGGACTTTGATGGCGTGGTATCCTTTTCTTATGTGGTGAATTACCCATCGGCCATGTTTTGATTTCAGTGTCGGTGTTGTACTATAAATTACAAAATGTTATGCAGTTTAACTTTTTAAGCCCCTTATAGCCTGATTCCGCCCATGACATCCATTACTTTCTCCTACCAAGCCGTCTAAAACCGCCCCCGTACACCCACTTCGTTATGTATTTTGGAGTTTAAATTGCAATTTTCCAAAAAATCAAAAATATCACATAACAAAAAAAACATTGCAAGTTAAACATTCTTCATTTATACACAAACCCTGAGCATTTGAAGTCAATCCATCAGGTAGTTATTTTTTAATATGTTTTAAAACAAAGTACCCCATTTCTGTCCCAGTTTACCAACATTAATTTGGTGGTTACAGGGAGTAGAGTTGTCATTTTAATCGGGGTTACAAGTGTTAAAAAAAAAAAAATTGTCTGTGTAATTTTAAGTTAGAAACTGTTTTGATGTTTAGATGGGTGGGGGATGCATGAAAATAGCTTAGAAACAAAAATGTTTATTGCCTTTTAACACTTATAGAATTAAAAGAATCTTTTGCTATATTTTCCCTGTTGAAACCCGCCTCCCTTCTCCTATCCCTCCGTTGGCACAAGCTTCGTTGTGTAAAGGTTCTTTTAACCCTTTCACTGCCAATGTCGCATTTATGCACCACAATGGTTCAACACCCATGTCACTAAAAGGCATCACTCATGTCCTGTTATCCGAAGACCCTTTTCTCTTAATTTTGGGAGGTAAGGCTAGGCCTAATGTTATGCATGTCACGGAGGAATTCCCAATATTGCAGATAAAAAAACCATTTCTGTACCCAGACAAGTTAACCCTTTTAACGCTAGCCATTCCTCAGCCAAAATTTACCATTAAAACTTACCCGGGTAGAGAAAATATTTTGTCTGCAATATTGGGGATTCCTATGTGACATGCATAAAGTAGGGCTACCCTTACCACCCCAAGATATAAGAACATAAGGTCACTGGATACCAGACTGGCGATGAAAGGGTTAATGGTATTTTTAATGCGAAAGGGTTAAGTTAGTGGGCCAGTCACAGACCTGTTTTGCCTACAGATTTGTCCGTAATTATTACTTTTTGAGACCTCCGATACGCTATTATGGTCAGCAACCAAAAAATCTGCGTTTCCGCTGAACGAGAGCCAAAAAAAAGAAAGAAGAAGAAATCAAAAGAAGGCATGGCGTTTGAGCCGTACTCGCTACTCTGTCGTCTGCTATCAAAGGTATCACTTCGAGTGATGTCCCTTGAATGAATACTTACGGTTTATTTCACTATGCCACCATTTTTCTAGGTATGAAGTGCAAAAGTTTGGCTGTTGTGAAGCTGCAGCATGCGTGTACGGCAGCGAAAAATTCTGGTGAACGGATTTCTCGGCGAGGACAGATGCCTGCAATTACTGTTTTCAGAGCTTGGGATTGCTGACAGTGTAGGTTTGGGGTAAACGGGTCTGCAGTCGTTCCCTTAACGTCCACCTCAGATCGTGTTTGACGAGTGCCACAAGGCGAAGAACCTGGTGCCCACAGGGTCCAGCAAGCCCACCAAGACGGGGCAGGCCGTGCTGGAGCTGCAGAGGAGGCTGCCCAAAGCCCGCATCGTCTACGCCAGTGCCACCGGCGCAACCGAGCCAAAGAACATGGCCTACATGACGCGACTGGGACTGTGGGGGGTGGGGACCAATTTCGTCGGGTTTGCCGACTTTATCAACGTCGTCGAGAAGAGGTGAGCGCAGGTTTGGGCTTTATCTGCCGTAGTTTTATGTCTTCGTGGGGTGGGGGGGATTTATATGGTCTGGGTACTACTTTCTATGTCATGTGTTATTGATTCTTTGGTGTTGTGATGTGATTCCACAGAGGCATTGGAGCCATGGACATGAAGCTGTGTTATATAGTCTGGGTACTACTTTCTATGTCGTGTGTTACTGATTCTTTGGTGTTGTGATGTGATTCCACAGAGGCATTGGAGCCATGGACATGAAGCTGTGTTATATGGTCTGGGTACTACTTTCTATGTCGCGTGTTACTGATTCTTTGGTGTTGTGATGTGATTTCACAGAGGCATTGGAGCCATGGACATGAAGCTGTGTTATATGGTCTGGGTACTACTTCTATGTCATGTGTTACTGATTCTTTGGTGTTGTGATGTGATTCCACAGAGGCATTGGAGCCATGGAACTGGTAGCCATGGACATGAAGCTGTGTTATATGGTCTGGGTACTACTTTCTATGTTATGTGTTACTGATTCTTTGGTGTTGTGATGTGATTCCACAGAGGCATTGGAGCCATGGAACTGGTAGCCATGAAGCTGTTTTATATGGTCTGGGTACTACTTTCTATGTCGTGTGTTACTGATTCTTTGGTGGTGTGATGTGATTCCACAGAGGCATTGGAGCCATGGAACTGGTAGCCATGGACATGAAGCTGTGTTATATGGTCTGGGTACTACTTTCTATGTCATGTGTTACTGATTCTTTGGTGGTGTGATGCGATTCCACAGAGGCATTGGAGCCATGGAACTGGTAGCCATGAAGCTGTTTTATATGGTCTGGGTACTACTTTCTATGTCATGTGTTACTGATTCTTTGGTGTTGTGATGTGATTCCACAGAGGCATTGGAGCCATGGAACTGGTAGCCATGAAGCTGTTTTATATGGTCTGGGTACTACTTTCTATGTCATGTGTTTCTGATTCTTTGGTGTTGTGATGTGATTCCACAGAGGCATTGGAGCCATGGAACTGGTAGCTATGAAGCTGATTTATATGGTCTGGGTACTACTTTCTATGTCATGTGTTACTGATTCTTTGGTGGTGTGATGCGATTCCACAGAGGCATTGGAGCCATGGAACTGGTAGCCATGAAGCTGTGTTATATGGTCTGGGTACTACTTTCTATGTCATGTGTTACTGATTCTTTGGTGGTGTGATGTGATTCCACAGAGGCATTGGAGCCATGGAACTGGTAGCCATGGCGTGTGTTACTGATTCTTTGGTGGTGTGATGTGATTCCACAGAGGCATTGGAGCCATGGAACTGGTGGCCATGGACATGAAGCGCCATGGGACTTACATCGCCCGCCAGCTCAGCTTCAAGGGCACGTCCTTCGTCATCCAGGAGATCCCCCTGTCCAACAGCTTCAAGGAGATCTACAACGGCGCCTGTGATTTGGTCAGTGAACATTTTCCATTTATGAGTGTGTTATGTTTTGATAGTGCTGTTATTTTTTGCTTTCGTCACTTATTTTCTAAAGCAGATGAAACAAAATCTTTTCTCTCTCTGACTCTTCCTCCCACTTAACCCATTAATAGCCATACACGCTCCACGCGTGCATATGCACTCCCAAAGCTACAGAAGCAGAGGAAGGGAAACAATAACTTATATTGGTCTGAATCTCTTGAAAAATGAGTTATCTACTTTATCCATCCTGATTTTTACATCCGGTGTTTGATTCGAGTGCATGCCAACAAGTTTTGTTGTGTGAAGTGAAAAAAATGGCTTCAGGAACCGCTCCCAGATCGAGGTGAGTGTAATATTTTCTCTAACGCTTTTATCACAAAACAAACTGCACAGAGTTTTAGATAAACACTAGCGCAACGCCCGGTACCGGTAACGCCTAGTACCGGTAACGTCAAGTACCGGTACCGCTGAGTACCGGTTTCGCGGGGTCCGCAAAATATTATACTTTTACTTTTGTGGCTGAAAATACAATTTTTTGACCCCTACCACTTTCAAGGCCTGTTGATCTCCATGACCTTGACCTTGATCGGTATGCAATCATGAGAACAACCGTAAGCGAAAGTACCTACATGCCAAGTTTGAAGTCCCTAAGACCAACGGTGTGGACGTTATAGCCCCATCAAGATTTTCGGTTTTCAAGGTCATACGCCAAGGTGAAGGTCATGACAGCGATAATTTATGCGCGGATGCCTTCTCTCATGGTGACACGCCACCACACAAAACTGGAAACGATTCAGTAAAGCAGTTTGGGAGATATGCGTTGGACAGTAAAACCCAATCATTAAACCCCTACCACTTTCAAGGCATACCGATCTCCCTGACCTTGACCTTGACCTTCATTGGTACGCCATCATCAGAATGGCCATAAGCGAAAGTATATCCATGCCAAGTGTCAAGACTCTAGGACCTGCGGTGTGGAAGTTATGGCCCCTTAACGATTTTCGGTTTTCAAGGTCATACACCAACGTCAAGGTCAGGACGGCAAAACGTTTTGCACAGATGCCTTCCTCATGGGGACACACCACCACACAAAATTTGAAGCGGTTCGGGAGATCCTTGGGACAGACAGAAAAGAACAAATAAACAAACAAAAAAAGGAAACAAACCCGAACAGCTCGGATTTACTAACCGCAAGTGCGTGTGGAGCTGCATGTGGTCCCCCCCCCCCCCCCCCCCCCCTCCCCACGACGCCTTGGCGGAGGTTGCCAAGGATGCTTGATACCAAATTTGGTGTCGATCGGTTGAGAACTGTGGCCCCCTCCAGCCCACCCCCCTGAACACCCCCCCCCCACACACACACACCGGACCATCCCCATCCCCCCCTCCCCCCTCCAGCCCCCCCTCCCCCCCTCCAGCCCCCCCCCCCCCCCAGCCCCCTCCTCCCCTCACCCCCCTCTTCCCTCCCCCCCCCCCGCTCACAGCTCACACGCACTTGCCGTTAGTAAATCTGAGCTGCGTGTGGTCCCCCCCCCTCCCCACGACCCCTTGGCGGAGGTTTCCGAAAAGTAAGGACGGCATGACCTTCGGAGGGTGCCAAGGATGCTTGATGCCAAATTTGGTGTCGATCGGTTGAGAACTGTGGCCGTGCATAAAGGGACAGACAGACACACACACACACACACACACACACACACACACACACAGACAGACAGATTTCGAAAATATATATATGTTTACAATTATACGTGTTTCACCGTTTTTGAGAATTCTAAAAATTCTAGGTAACTTTTCTTTGCTGAAGTAAGCTACCCAACTGCGCGCTGTCAGCGTGCATGGCTATGAATGGCCCCAGTGATTTTACTGTATGACTGTTGCGGTGGGGAAGGAAAACATGCGAGAAGTCAAAAAAAATACCAGCTGCTCTGGGTTATACACATACTGGCTGGTTTGGGTTACCTGTTAACTCAAACAATCATGTGTCACCAGCAATTTACAGCATGTTTTACTTCATCATTTAGCGACCCATCTCTCTCTCTCTCTCTCTCTGTGATTTTATTGCATCACTATGAGAAAAACCCGTCCCCTCTCGTAGCCATGCACGCTTCAAGCGCGCACATGAAAAAACACTGAAAAAATTTGAATTTTATCTATTTCTGTAGAATATTAGTTTGTTGGGTTGTAAATTCACAAAAAGCTTGTAGGATTTAACACAACAAAATTCTTGGCTATTAATGGGTTAACGCTCCTCCCCTCCCCCTGTGCCACACAGTCAAGTTTCACGCTCAAACATGAACATGTGGACTCCATGCACAACATGCACACCTCACATCCAATCATGCATTATGCACAACAACCATATGGAAAAAAATCCTTTTATGCCCCACTCCAGACCTGCCTACTGCTACAATTTGGCTGTAGCAGCTACGAAATATAAAGCTTTGCTTCGGAGCTACGGCAACCTTAACGTTGTTACGGGAACAAAAAAATTGCAGACACATTTTATTTTTGCTTGTGGTGTTTCCGGTTTTGTCTGCTTCCAAGAGCAGACACGCGATAACCTAGTCACTTCCATTTTTATCAAAGTGACTGCGCATGCGTTCTTATTACTTTCTCTGAAAAAATGGCGGACTCCAGCAGCAGTAGCGATTCAGGAGATGTTTCAAATGAAGAAAAACGAACCCAAACCAGAAAACGAAAATTATCTGGCGCACCATCTTGTTCTAAGAAAAAACATTGGCCTGTCGCACAAGTTTTCAAAATAGCTTACACGCAGGAGTGACCTTGCATCGTCAGAAGTTGACTCGGTGCGAACCATGCTCATTGCAACCTCTGCCTTGCGGACTTCTCTGTCAATCATGGCGGTAGAGACGATTGCCGTTGACATGTTCAATCGGCGAAACATAAGCAGTACGTTTCGGCCATCATTTGTGGATGCTACTGATTAATTTGCCATACTACTGAAAATTGATGGCTGGGCTACTGATTGGAAAAATTCCAAGTAGGCAGGTCTGCCACTCTTTTATTAAACATACCAACAACAACAAAAAATATGAGGAAAATAGTTAACAAAATTCACATTTATTTATCCTTCTGTTTAAGGATTGTGTACCACAATACAAAATATCACATCACAATAACTTCTACTACCATCATTATAATAATCTCTTTTAGTTTTACACAACTAGTTCCATTTAATTTGCATTTCTTCGAAATTGCACAGTTTTAAATTCCTGATCCTAGTTCATCTCGTGAAGGATTCCTCTTTCGTCGTCTTTGCTGTTGATTCTTTCAGCTTTCTCTTTCTTCTTGATATTCTTTCTTCTTTCACCCTGCTTTCAATTGTTTTAATATTCTTGTTTCATTTTTCATACAGCTGCAGACTACAGCCATCGATGCATCATAGCTTACACATAAAAAGTGCTGTGTGTTTTCTGTAGAACTTAATTTAGAATACAAAAAAATATGGTTCCAATAATACAATAGTTCCGATTATATACAGAAATGCACTAGCAGTTCATTTGGGGGTTATTAAACTACACCTTTGCCCAAATTTCAACCTTTGTTCCTTCTGACCATGTATCAATCACGATCACTGTTGACTGTTCTGCAGTGGATTTGACTTTGTCTGCAGTGGATTTGACTTTGTCTGCAGTGGATTTGACTTTGTGACTTTGTCTGCAGTGGATTTGACTGTGACTTTGGTTTTTTTGTTTGCAGTGGATTTGACTTTTTTTGTTTCAGGCATCAGAATTTTCAGAGGATTTGCAAATTTCAGAGGATTAACAATTGCTGGCAGAGGATTTGTGTGCAGTGGCAGAGGTTTTGCCTTTGTTTCTGAACAGATTCTTCACTGCCAAATATCGTTTATAAGTCATTTGTTGATGAAAGATACCGTTTTGGTCATGTTGGGAACAGATTCCAGTGTTACTTTTTGACTCCCTGGGGTCTTGAACCGCGGTTTTCAGAGGATTGGATTTCAGACAATTCTGATGTCTGTTATTTGCAGTGGATTTGACTGTGACCTTGTCTGCATGGATTTGACTTTGACTGTGACCTTGTGTGCATGGATTTGACTGACTTTGTTTGCAGTGGATTTGACTGTGACCTTGTCTGCATGGATTTGACTGCTTGCAGTAGATTTGACTGTGACCTTGTCTGCATGGATTTGACTTTGCTTGCAGTGGATTTGACTGTGACCTTGTCTACATGGATTTGACTTTGCAGTGGATTTGACTGTGACCTTGTCTGCATGGATTTGACTTTGTTTGCAGTGGATTTGACTGTGACCTTGTCTGCATGGATTTGACTTTGTTTGCAGTGGATTTGACTGTGACCTTGTCTGCATGGATTTGACTTTGTTTGCAGTGGATTTGACTGTGACCTTGTCTGCATGGATTTGACTTTGTTTGCAGTGGATTTGACTGTGACCTTGTCTGCATGGATTTGACTTTGGCTGTGACTTTGTGTGCGTGGATTTGACTTGACTGTGACCCTTGTCTGCATGGATTTGACTGATTTTGCAGCGGATTTGACGTTGACTGTGACTTTGTTTGCATTTGACTTTGACTGTGACCTTGTCTGCATGGATTTGACTGTGACTTTGTGTGCAGTGGGTTTGACTGTGACTGTGTGCAGTGGATTTGACTTTGTGACTTTTGTCTGCATGGGTTTGACTTTGACTGTGACTTTTGTGTGCAGTGGAACAAGGCGAAGGATATGTTCATTGAGGCGGCGGACCATATCCATGCGGACCAGCGCATGCGCAAGACCATGTGGGGCCAGTTCTGGTCGGCCCACCAGCGCTTCTTCAAGTACATGTGCATCTCCGCCAAGGTGGATCACTGCGTCAAGTTGGCTAGGCTTGCCGTCAACAGTGGCAAGGTGAGAAAGGGGGGGGGTCACATTACTGTAGCAGACCTGTCAGGGCTCCCAAACGTCCCGCAAAACAAGGGGTCCCAGGGACTCCTTCACTTACAGTATAGAGGGTCCTAGAGGCGGGATAGAGGGTCCCAGTGGCATTGCGAATGCTAAAAAGAATGTTTCTAGTGCATGCCTGGGACCCCCTGCACATTCTTTTAGAGGGTCCTTTAGAATCTTAGTGCTTCATAGACCCCCAAGTGGGGGTCCCTGGGAGCCCTGCCTGTTACCTCTTTTTTCCAGTAGTATTCTACTCAATTTGGACCTCTACTACTCTTCAAATTTGAAAAAATTACTCATTTTCACTTTCAGTGAACATTGATGGTTTAATGAAGAGGACTACTCATTTCACACCAAAACTACTCATTTCAGCTATCCAGCCTACTCAAGACTTGTGTAGGGGGGTACACAGGTCTGCTGTAGTAGCAGTTTAGCGCGATCTGTCGTCAGTTGTGACGCGGGAGTGGGGGTCAACTTAATTCTTGACTTGGTGTTGCCTGTCAGCCTCAGTGTATCCAGGGAGTTGCCTGTGGTGTCTTGCAGGTACCAGAATTTTCGGAGGATTTGCACATTTCAGAGGGTTGAAAATTTGTCGGCAGGGGATTTGGTTATGGTGGAAGGGGCTTTGTCTTTGTTTTTGGAGGTAGTCTTCACTGTCACATAACAGGGTTCGTGGGGTCCTTTCAGGTGCTTTAAAGTGCTGTGAAATTGATCTGTCTTCAAAAGGCCTGTAAAGTTCTTTATATCACTTTTTTTTACTCAAAAAAATATATTAAATGAAATAAAATTTGCCAAAAATCGATCACCTTCGTATCTTTCGTGCAGACGATCTACTTTTAATAGTCACTGTAAATCCGGTCAAGTGCGCGAGATTCGGCGAGATAGCTTATGCGCCATGTTGAAATTCTTCGCACATGCGGCTGCTTCAGTGTTTGTTTTCAAGTAAAAAGTGTAAAAATGCCTGGAAAGTGTTCGTTTTCAGGATCGTTGGCTGAGAGAAGACATTTATAAGGACTGGGTCTGAAAAGTGATGGACAACAAACATGCAGTTCGTTGTGCATATTGTGAAAAAAACATCAACATCTTGTCAATGGGAGAGTCGGTGCTGAAACAACACGCAAAGACTGAAAATCACAAGAAAGCTGAAGGAAAGCACAAGGCGGAATCGAGGTGCAATGTGACCAAATTTTTTGCAAGCAGCAGAAGTACTACTGCAACAAATGAATCTGCTCAGCCACAATCGTCAGTGTCTGGCTCTGCGCCCACCACGTCTGCAAGTACAACTACAAACAAGGTTTAAATAGGTCCTTTAAAAAAATTGCTGGTCCTTTAAAAGTCCTTTTTTGGCACTCTTCCAAGTCCCCACGAACCCTGCATAACATTGTAAAGCAGTTTCTTACTGAATTAAACCTTTTTTTGGTCGTTTGGAACTGATTTCAATGTTACTCCTCTCCTTTTTTATGGTCTTACCGCGGTGCGGTTTTCAGAGGATTTGACCGTGGACTATTGTGACTGACGTCTGATCGTAGCCTCTAGAGCAGGCATCAGAACTGTCAGAGGATTTGCACGTTTCAGAGGGCAGATTATTTGTTTCTGGTGCCAGAGGTTTTGTTTTATTTTCTTGAGTGAAATTTGTTTCGTCAAATAGCTTTTGAAAGTGATTGACTAAATTAGGCCTTTTTGATCATGTTGGTACTGTAACTGATTTCAGTAGTTGTCCTACAGTCTTGATGGCCCGTTGACCAGTTTTTAGAGGATTAGACTTCAGACATTTCTGATGCCTGCTAGAGGATTTATCATTAATCTGTGCTATTCCACGTACAAACACTAAGACATATGGTGAACGTTCATTTTCTTTCAGCACCCCTTCTGTCTGGAACACCCTACCATATGAACTTTGTTCTGCTACATCTTTCAAATCTTTCAAAACCGCTCTTAAAACTCACTTCTTCCGGCAATACCTCTGATTTCTTCCTTGTCCTGTTTCCTGCCTTAAAACTGTGTTCCCACATTGTGTGTGCGCCTGTGTGTTGCAGACCTGTTTACCTTTACGATTTTGCCGTAATTTTTACGGGAAAAAAGTCAAATTACGGCTACGAAAAAACAATACGGGAAAATAAAATCCTAAATATAAAAAACCCCCACTACAGTTGCATCGGTAAGCGAAGCTTTTGATACGATGCGGTGGAAAGTCATTTCGCGCCATTTCCGTTTCTGTTCCAAAATGGCGTCCAAGCGAGTGCATTCCGAAGCTTCTGTATCTTCTGGTCGAAAAAATCAAAAGAAAAGACATCAAAAGTCACTTAAATGGCACAGAAATTCCGGGAAAGTGACCTAAAAATTCCAGGAATACGTCGTTCTGCACTAGGTGACGAGCATGTGTTCTGTGTCTACTGCTCGACGGACATTAGTATTGCATACTCAGGTCAGTACGATATCGACGTTCACTGGTCACGCGTTGGATTACGGTTGTTTTTTCAAAATTACGTTTTTTTGTTTAAGAAATTACAACTTTGCAAAATAGGGGTAAACAGGTCTGGTGTTGTGGCTCTGTGCATGTTTTTGATAGTTAATATTGTAGTAGCTTATGATCTATGTATTTATTTAAATGATTGTGAAGCGCCGTGAGCTCATGAGAGAAGGGGCGCTCTATAAATGTTAATTATTATTATGATGTATTTGTCTCTGTGTGTGTGTGCAGTGTGTGGTGATCGGCCTGCAGTCCACAGGGGAAGCCAGAACTCAAGAGATGGTGGAGAGAGAGGGGGACGAACTCAGCGACTTCATCTCCACTGCCAAGTGAGTCGATTAACTCTGTTTAATAATTTTCCCTTGTACTTCACTTATTGTGTCTAATTTTCAACAAATGTGCTTTCTCCTACCCAAACTGGGTGTGTGTGCTTTTAGTGCTGCTTGATTTGGTAGCCTGAAAAATATGATTCCTTTTTGTCTGTATGCTCAAATCCTTTGGGGGCTTGTAACGTAAAAGCAGAAGAAGGTAGTTTTGTTTCTTTCTTATGCATACCAGTTATGGCACAGTTATCTGGTAATCTTACATTCAAAAATGTTTTTTTGTTTTTTTTGGCTGTCCTATCTTCTGGGCTGTACAGTGGTGTTGCTCCCACGCCGACGTTAAAAAAAGATTGTGTTTGAGTGTGTGCGTGCCATACATTTATACAAAGTTTTGATTTATTTACTCTATTTTGGCGTGTGTTTGTTTGTCTCGATTGTACTACATTGTAGAAAATTGTGTCAGACTATTGAGCATCACACAGCAGCTATAGCGTGTTGCGCTTTTCCTACAGGGGGGTGTTGTACAGTGTTGTGGACAAGCACTTCCCTGGTGGTGACAAGACTCTCTCTCTGTTGGATTTGGGACGCTCGCTTGCTGCCCCCGGAAAGAGGACATTTGGTAAGTTGATTTCTCAGACGCGGACTCAAAGGAGGTGGGAGGGTCATGAGGGACAGGGGTTACATCGCCGTGCGAAAAACGTAGTCGTATCTCTTCTTCTTTTTTCTGCGTTCCCAGTGACCATGTTTAAATCTTTAGTCCAGTCCTGACGGCGAAGTCTGCTGTCTTTTGTAGCGCCTTTGTTGGTCCCCACAGCTTCTCCTGGAGCTCCACTCTAACCGGCCAGGTTTGACACCGAATGTCTTGCTAAGTGAGACGTAGCTCAACATTGGTTAACTTCAGTTGATCAAGACAAGCTGCATCATCTAACAGGGGTGTTAAACAGCAATTTGCATACACGAATCACGGATGGTGACGCTGTATTGGCCCCCCAAAATGACGTAATGTGACCTGACATGACCAACATATCTTTTTCATTCCTCATCATGTGAAGTGACGTTTTTCGACTTGGCGGTATATAGTATGCAGAGGAAATGTAGATGAATTCTGTTCATTTGATGCGCTTTTAGGCGTTGTTTTGCATGAAGAAAGGCTCTGCCATTTTGAAATCGTTATTTTGAATCACTGTCAAGAACTACCATATTTTACGGACTACAATCAATCAATCAAATAATTTATTATGTCCTCAAGTACAGGATACAGGATTTTTGTGCACATACACAATCACATACATATAAAATAAACAACACATATTGATAGTGACAAAATAAACGCACGCATTAAAATAATTTTGCAAACACTCCCATGCCAAATCTCTTATAGTTAATATCTCAAGTTATGTCTATTCCCTGCCCCCCCATTACAGTTCTAGCACTTATGTATTACCTCACTACGGATCTGAACACAACATTATTTATCACCCGCCTACCCCCTCCACTCGCAACATTATACGTAGTGAAGCAATGCTTCAGAAATATAAATTTTAAACTTTACGTAATATATCTATTACGTAATATATATATATATATAACTTTACGTAGGGATATCTGTGTCAAAGACTTTGTTTTTCGTCAAAAGCTAATAAAGATGTCAAACACCAATTCTGCTTTTTTTGCTTCTTCTTTCACAAAAGACGAGGACTGGACTTCCAGCTCCACCAAGCGGGCCAAATTAGAGGCGGACCGGGATGACAGCACTGATGATGACTCCACTGGATCCTCGACAAATTTCTCGGATCTCGACTCTGAGATGTCGGATTCGTCTAATACCAGTGATGAAGATCGTAACCCTTTTGCCTCCTTTGAAGGGAGTGATGAAGGTGGGTGAAAATGGAGAGAGGGGGGAGGGGAGAGAAAGAAAGAGTGAGAGAGTGGGAGAGAGAGATAAGAGTGAGAGAAGGAGATATATAGAGTGAGAGAGAGGGAGATATATAGAGAGAGAGTGACAGAGAGACACAGAGAGAGCTATAAGCACACTCATGCACACTCATATGCACACAGACACACAATGCACACTCACTTACACACATTCTCTCTCTCAATCACATACACATTCTCTCTCTCTCTCTCTCTCTCTCTCTCTCTCTCTCTCTCTCACACACACACACACAAACGGACGCACACACACACACACACACATTCTTTCTTGCTCTCTCTCTCTCTCATACACACACACACACAGACAAATTTATCCTAAAAACTTTACCATTGAACAATTCTGTCACAGAAGACCCCTGGGTGAAGAAACCGAGGAGAGAGAAGAAGAACAAAGGCAAGGCCCCGAAAGAGAAGACAAAGTTAAAGAAAGTGAAGAAGAAAAAGACCAACTCGGACGAAGAGGAAGACAACTACCTCGATCGCAAACTGGCCGGCTTAGCTCAGATGAAACAGAACAGCCGTCTTCTCAGTATGTCCGCCAAAGACGATCCTGACAACCAGAGTGGTAAGGGAAAGAGAGAAAGAATGAGATGGAGATGCAAACAGAGATACGGACAGACTGGTATTGAGAGAAATCTTAAGGCTGAATGTTTATGTGATTACTACCAGGCCTCTCTGTATGTATCGTAAGATCAAGAGGATAAAAAAGGCGTAGAAGAAGTGATGCACGCAAGCGATATTCATTTTAACCCTTTCGCCGCCAGCCAATTTTCGGCCAAATATTTATGTGAAACTTAACCTGGGTAAGGAAAAGTTAGCGTCTGCAGTGCTGTGAATCCCACTTTCACATTTATCAGATAAGGCCTTTCCCAATCTCCCAAAAATTAACAACACGAGGTCTTTGGATAACAGATCCTCATTTCATGCTTTTTAGTGGTGTGGGGTGTTAAGTCCGCGTAGCACAGACATGCGATATCAGCGGCGAATGGGTTAATTAAACATAAATGGAAACCGTCACAAATCAGGTCATGCACATATGGCATTATCCATAAAATGGAATGGAGAGAGAGGGAGGGAGGGGGAGAAAGAGAAGATAGATACATAGATACAGATGTGTGCATTGCCCTTCTTTGTAAGTATTAACCTTACTTCCCTTATAAGACCCCTCCCTTTTAGACCTCATTTTGGATGATTTTTTGAAGGTCTTAAAGGGAGGTTCTACTACTTCTACTGTATTAGGATTATAGCTTGCTTCCATTCAATGAGCAGTGAGAGAGAACAGAAAGTGCTAACATTGTTTTGCTAAAAGAGTGCAGAATCTTGGGAGAAGCTTAGCTCAAAAATCAGACTGTAAGAGAGTTAAGCATTGTTGCTTGTTACGGCATTTAAAGGTGGACTCAGACGGATGAGATTTTGCAAGAAACACATTGAGATCAACAGATCGGAACACTCGCTTTGCTCTGGTTTCTTAGAAATTAAACCGTCAAAACAGTGATTCTTCCTTCGCGGAGATGCCGGCGAGAGTAGCCATTTTGGATGGGGTGGGTGAAGGTCACTCATTGTGGTTGAAGCGTTTTCTTTTTTTGTAGTCAGGTAAAAAATATAAAAAAGGAGCTATTTCCTTTGTTGTGGGCGAAACTCCTTTAGATAAACTGTATAAAAAAAATAAATAAAAAGGCTTGTATTGCAAAAAATTCGTGCAAATGATTTGGCCTGAACACAGGCGGCCATTCAAAAAGAGATGGCAAACGTCTTCTCTTTGGGTGAAAGAATTTGACTTCCAGCACCTCCGCCAAGGAGGAATCGTCTTTTTGACGGCTTGATTTCTGGGAAACCAGAGCAAAGTGAGTTGCGATCTCTGTAAAGGGTGTTTTCCTGCTGATCTGGACGTGTTTCTTGCAAAAACTCATCCGTCAGGGTGCCCCTTTAATGTGTTGTTGTTGTTGTTGTGAACAGGTATGCAGAAGGCCATGCTCATGAAGTGTGAACTGCTGCAGCGTGTAGAGCAGGCAGGCGAGAGTTTTCCTGCCAACACCCTAGACGTTTTGATCGACGAACTGGGTGGACCTGAGAAGGTGGCAGAGGTTGGTACCTGCAGGGGACAGAGAGAGAGAGAGAGAGAGTGTTTATGCGAGAGATATAGGAAAGAGTGGAAGCTACAGTTGATGGGTTGGTTGATTAGGAACCAAAATTAAAATTTGCATGGTGATTGTGGCACAATGCCCGTTCACCCACAATAATAAACTTAGATTTTTGATTTTCTGTGTATAAATTATCCTTTCATGTCATTGTTTATTTTTAATGTGAATATCGTCTTGTTGTTTTTTAAAATTTGCGTTTCATAAATCGACAAGTGTGCAGAAGTTTTCACGTACGTTAAACAATGGCATCCATCTGTGAACCGATAATGTTTGTATGCTAATAAATTATATGTTTATAGTATGTCACTTTAGCAATTTACATGAGAAGTGTATGCCAATTATTTCTAGATGATGGGTTGCAAATTGTGCGTTGTACTGAGCAAGGACTGCATCCAATACACAAATGAATTATTTTGATCATTACATGGGTGCAACTTTTCCTGGTAGATACGGATTTCCTGTTTTTGAATTTTACCAGAATAGGAATTTCCTTCTTTTTTTTAAATTTCAGGGATGTGAGAGTTACTCGTAAGTGCGTAAATACGCTTTTTTATATTCGACTGCCTAATTTTAAAAAAGGAAAAACAAAACGTACAGAGAGGAGACGAGATGTCCTTGCTGTGCAGAAATACACCCTAGACAATTTGTGACAATCGTACAGAGTGTTGAATTCGGTAGACTTTTTTCTTATGCGCACGGTGAAGGCGAAAGAAGATTGCAGCGTGAATGTTTTCATTTTCAATCATGAAAATGATACATCACATTATAGATTGAAGAAAGAGGAGATTAACAAAGGATGCCAATATAAATTTGACAGGGCTTGGCTGGATGAAAGTGTATCGGACTGTAAGATCCGTGAAGACAAGCTGCAAATTTGATGTCGCAGGCAAAAGATAGGAGTACTTTTGACAATGCCATCGGCTACGCTTTTTTTTCGGTCCACTCACATCCCTGAAATTTGTCAAACAAGATCTTTGTGCATCTACTGTGTTTTTCAAACACTTTAAAATAAGCATTTGTATAAATTGTGGAAAAGGCAAACTAAAATACCTTCATAAATCATTTTTTTCTTTAGCTGCAGGGGGGCTAAACCCTGGCCTTTCAGGTTTTTTATTTTGTGTAGTTGCACACATGTGATTATACATGTATATACAGTGATGTCATGATTTTATACCCTGTTCATAGGCCATGCCCTATTGAAACTAAAAAAGTCCTTGTTCAGTTGTTGTGTTCCCCACAGTCAAGGACACATGCAGTATTGAAATGTAACACTGGCAGCATAACGGTTTCTGCATGATGCCGCATATTTTGTCCTATTTTTGTTACTTGTTTTAAGACATTTTGTCGTACTGTATCAGTTTCCCCATTCTGGATGCATTGTTAACAATCAGGCATGGGAATTGTCAGTCTTTTGACTGATTTCAGCTTTTTTGATGGTCCTCTTCAGTCTTTTTTTTACAAGTTTCAGTTTTTTTGATGGTCCAAGGGGACATTTATGAGATAAAAAAAAGAAGCCCAATGAGTAAAACTTAAGTTATGGGTTATAAATGAATGCAAAATGAACTAAATATATCAGTCTTATCTCTAATACTGTTTTTAAGGCTTAGATAACAGAAGAAGCTTCATTTTCTGGGTTTTCAGTTTTTTTTTGTTCCTATGCCTGCTTCCAGACCCCAATTTTCAGTCTTTTTTGTCTTCTCTAATTCCCATGCCTGAACAATATGTTAATAGTGTATTCTCTGTGTGCCAGTCAGTCGTTTCCGACCATGACTGCCAGATAGGGGCAGATGCTATTCCGCCAGGCTGGGCTAGAATTTGTTTATCGTGAAGATGCCTTGCCCAGGGTACACCTTCACTCTCTCAGCCAAAGGGATTTGCGGGCGCTGGTGGGAGGTCCTCAAAAGCCAACCCATCCTGTGGGCTAGAGCCAGTGCCTAGGCCCCCTCGTTCGAGAGTCATAGTCTTCCACAAGAGATTAAACTGTCCCATGATTTTCCATTACTGTAGAAAATTGTTTCTTGTTCGGCTCTCATGTCACTTTTGGCCCCTACTACAGGCTTTTGTCAACCGTTGGTGTATCAATGATGTGTCGATTGTTTCCAGATGACGGGGCGCAAGTCACGCGTGGTGCAAGGCGAGGACGGCATTACGTACGAGTCGCGCTCAGAGAACATGGTTGCCATGGAGAACCTGAACCTGACGGAGAAGAAACGCTTCATGGACGGAGAGAAGGTCAGGGTCATGCATAGTTTTTTTTTGTCTGCACAGAGGTTAGAGTAAGGGGTGCTGTTGTTGAAGGTCAGCGTCGTTGGTGATCAAAAGTAGGGATATTATTACTAATTGAGGGGTAATACCAATTAAGGCTTAAGACAGCATGACTGGTTACAAAAGGGGGAGGGGGGGGGCTTAAAATATGTTCGTTCAAGACTGAAAATGAGAAAAAAAAAAGGGGGGGGGGGGAGGCAATATTTCATCTGTAGTTAGCCCAGTTCACTATTTTTCTTTCTTTTAACTACAGAACAAAGAAAACTATTTGCAATATTTTTTAGCAGTTTATTGCCTTTTTTTTTATAGTTAATATTTAAAAACGGAAAGAATAAAAGTTGTGCACATTTCCATTCCTTCGTTCAGAGACATACAGTCTAACTCCATCATGGTCCAAACTTTTAGGAATGTTAACATATTAGTTACAATCACCCAAGTTTACATGATTCCTTTCTTGTGTGTTCAAGGACATTGTCATCATCTCGGAGGCATAGACATCACCTAACTCATTCCGCTCTGTGCCCCACAAATTGACACATCAATTTTCCCTATCAATCTTAAAGCTAGTAACCCCTTCCATGCCCAGTCCCGTGTCTACTACAAGGGTATGTGATGTCATTGATGATGTCATAACTTTTGATGTCATAGCCCTGGAATGATGGTTTTTGGTTTACACAAGTCAGGAATGTCTGGTCCTTTTTAAAATTTATGATAAGAAAATCAATAATTTCTGTTTGCCTCTGGCAGTGAAGGGGTTTAATGATTACAGGAAGCTTATTTCAAAGCTACAGTGGAACTTCCCTTATAAGACCTTCAAAAATCATCCCAAAAATGAGGTCTTATAAGGGAGGGGTCTTATAAGGGACGGGTCTTATAAGGGAGGTAATTTTAATACTTACGAAGAAGGGCAATGTCTCGCAGAAGAAGGTCTGATATGGGAGGGAGTCTTATAAGGGAGGTTCCACTGTATGTACATGGGAATGATTCGCTGAACTTGTGTGTGTTAAAAATATTTGCAAGCATTTTGAGTTTTATAGTTGTTTTTTGTAATTTTTCGATTTTGTAATAAAACTAGTGGGCCTCCTCCTGTCTCAAAACGTGCAGGCTGGGAGTGCAGCCAGCAGGTCAAATAGCTGGGTGTCGAAGGGTTAATCTACAATCATTCTGAAGTTAGTCTCTCTTTTTACCCTCCTGTGTTCAGTTTGTTGCCATCATCTCGGAGGCGGCCAGCTCTGGCATTTCCCTGCAGTCGGATCGTCGTGTGAAGAATACAAGGAGGCGAGTCCACATCACCCTGGAGCTGCCCTGGAGTGCCGATAGGGCCATCCAGCAGTTTGGTAAGGGACACAGGGATTATTGTGGAAAACTGTAACTTGTCAGTGTTTAAATAGAAGGTAAGGAACTTAAGGCCATCCAGCAGTTTGTTAAGGGACACGGGGATTATTGTGGATAACTGTAACTTGTCAGTGTTTAAATAGAAGGTAAGGAACTTAAGGCCATCCAGCAGTTTGGTAAGGGACACAGGGATCATTGTGGAAAACTGTAACTTGTCAGTGTTTAAATAGAAGGTAAGGAACTTAAGGCCATCCAGCAGTTTGGTAAGGGACACAGGGATTATTGTGGATAACTGTAACTTGTCAGTGTTTAAATAGAAGGTAAGGAACTTAAGGCCATCCAGCAGTTTGGTAAGGGACACAGGGATCATTGTGGAAAACTGTAACTTGTCAGTGTTTAAATAGAAGGTAAGGAACTTAAGGCCATCCAGCAGTTTGGTAAGGGACACAGGGATTATAGTGGAAAACTTTAACACTGATTGGTTTCCCCACAGCAAACCACTACAAAATGCAAGGTTAGAGGCAAAATTGTGGTCTAAGGGAACGAAGCGAGTTTAGAAGTGACCAAGGGATTGTGTGCACACAGATTTACTTCCCTTGAAGCAAATGCATCAAGGTGACAGTTATTTATTAATTCTGGACACAAATATATGGCCGGAACGACTTGACTGAGTGAATGTGCTGTGTCTCCACAGGTCGTACCCACCGGTCCAACCAGGTGAACGCTCCGGAGTACATGTTCCTCATCTCCGACCTGGCCGGAGAGAGACGCTTCGCTTCCACCGTCGCCAAGCGACTGGAGAGTCTGGTCAGTTGGAGTGTTGCTCGCATTGATGTTTGTTACCATAGTTTTCGGATTATAAGGCCATGGGTGCAACTTTTCCTGGTGTACAATGATTTCCCGTTTTTTTAATTTTACCTGAAAAGGAATTTCCTAAAAAAAATTGTCAAACAAGATCTTTGTGTGTCTGCTGTAGTTTTCAAACACTTTAAAATAAGCATTTGTATAAATTGTGGAAAAAGCAAACTAAAATACCTTCATAAATTTTTGTTTTTTTAATGACATTTTTGTTAGTTGTTACCGAGTCTTAATGAAAATTTTGTCAGTTCTTGCCGAGTCTTATTGAAATATTTGTCAGTTCTTTCAGAATCTTCATTATTTTTTTATTTTTTTGTCAGTTCTCACCGAATCTTAATAACAAATTTGTCAGTTCTTACCGAGTCTGAATGAAATTTTTGTCAGTTCTTACGGGGTCTTCATAAAATCAGGCATGGTAGACCTCTGCGAATCGCGGAAAATCAGCGAAACAGTTTGAAACAAAATTATTAAAAAATGCATTGAAATGGCATGAAAAAGTGAAAATTTCACTCATTTACTGAATTTTATTGAATTTTCTTCGGCCCCCTGGATCCCCGGCCATTTTCCTTGAAAACCACTGCCCCACTACCATGCCTGTAAAATGTACTTTCATTTTTTGTTGTCACTTTTCAGGGAGCTCTGACTCACGGTGACCGTCGAGCGACTGAGAGCCGCGACCTGAGCCAGTTCAACATCGACAACCGATACGGGCGTGAGGCCCTGGAGACTGTGATGAAGGCTGTGCTGGGGCACGCGGACAACAACCATGTGGACATTCCCGAAGGGTACACCAAGGAAGGGTTCTTTTCAGGTGGGTGTGCTCAGGTTCAGTGTAATGTTATGCACTGTAGTGGAGTGCGTGTCACTGCTAGGGATTAACCGTTTCGCCGTATAACATTAGGCCTATCCTTACCTTCCAAAATTACGAAAATAAGGTCTTCAGATGACAGGCCCTGATTTGATGCCTTTTAGTGACATGGATGCAAACCATTGTGGTGCAAAAATGCGACATTGGCATGTGTGTGTGTGCAGAGGCGAGGAAGGCGATACAAGGAGTGGGTGTTTTGTTTATGCATGTTTGTATTTTGACTTTGTGTGTGTGTGTGTAGAAGTGAGGAAGGTGTTACAAGGAGTGGATGTTTTGTTTATGCATGTTTGTATTTGACTGTGTGTGTGTGTGCAGAGGTGAGGAAGGTGTTACAAGGAGTGGGCATTTTGTTTATGCATGTTTGTATTGACTGTGTGTGTGTGTGCAGAGGTGAGGAAGGCGTTGAAAGCAGTGGGTCTGATCAATCCTGAACAGCCTGACAAAGGTAGGTGCCAAGAGCATCATTAGTAGCCAAAATTAAAAGCTGGTAATATTGGAAATTGTATGTTTTTAAGTGGGGATATTTATGTACCCAGGTTAAAAGACTCCAGGGATCATCCCAACAGCCGAAGCAGTTGAACACTATGGTACAAATGTATTGGCTAGGGATGAGAACATTACATGTGTGACCGTTTAAACAAATAAAAAAAAAAAAATGTGTGACCGTTTTTGATTACCCCGCCACATGGGCAGAGGGGGAATATCAATAAGTGGGGATAAATTGCTGAAATATCCCTCTTTTATCTCTTTTCAAGCATAAGAACTCTCAGAAAGTGTATGTCTGTTTCAGTGTAGATGCAAAGAAAATCAGTCATACATTATGATTATTATAAAGCATGATCATTTCTCGCTAAGAAGTAAAGTCACCTGTGCCAAGTTATTTTCGCATCTTTTTGCATTTATTTTTGCGTAGAAAGATCACTTCTTTGCCAATCAATGTATCTGATACCCACATTAATCCCATTAACTTTTACATTTGCTTTACCAGCAGTGAATTGCCCTGCTTCTCTGATTGAGACCATTCATCCCACTGCAGTACCAATACTCTCAAGAATGTAGATCTGCCAAATGCCTTTGTTGACTGTTTCCTTAGCATGAATCAGGCATGGGAATTGTCCTAATAAAAATTAGGGCGAAGTTTTAGTTACTAAATACTTAAATTTGTATGATATTATATTTTAACGCTGTAAAAATGAGGGGGGGGGGGGGGGGGGGGGGATTTTCAGAGTTTTTTGTCTCTGACAATTCCCATGCCTGATGCATTTTAATGTTATTTATTTTTGTGATAACTTTGATGATGATGATACTCATTACTATGATGATCCTGACAGTGGATTGCAACATGAATCGCTTCCTGAATCGCCTGCTGGGCATTCACGTGGACCTGCAGAACGCCTTGTTCAAGTACTTATCCGACACCATGGTGAACCTGATCCTCAACGCTAAACGCTCCGGGCGATGGGACATGGGAATTCTGGGTAAGGGCAAATGCACATGTACAAAAACTTCCATACGGAATCTCATCCGCAATCTGGATTTTTTTATAAAAAATATGTAAGTAAGAAATATGAAGTGTGTGCACATTACATGCGGAAACTCACCCGCAATATTTATTGTATGCCAAGTGAATGGGGTTTCTGTACAGAACTTAAGTATTGAGGATCTAAAGCACGCAAGGCCTTAGGACAACTTCTACCTGTTTCATATAGGGCCATGCAGATGATAAGTGTTTTGCACTCGTCTGTTTTTCTTTAACTGCATTTTTGAATAATTCCATCTTCAGCCTAATGTTGGCAACCATTTTGGTAAGAGGTAAACCAGAAACATGCTATTGATGCAGCCCTGGTTGTGCTAGACATTTTTAGCAGCATCCTACATAGGTTGGACCTCTTACTTGGAACTTAATTCTTGACTGCTACATCTTTCAGACATGTTTACCCGTATGCCTTATTTTGTACACATATTTGATAGAATATGGTACTTTTTTTTGGGGAAAATATGGTGGAAAAAAGTTTCAGTATATTGCCTGATATTGGAAACGGCGTGAGCTGTGTGTGTTTGTGTATGTTGTTGGATGATGCTTTTGACACCATATTTCTATAGTTCTTATGCAAATGTACGCATTGTTTGCACTTCGTTTTAAAACTTTCCTATTAGAGTACCATATTTTTCGGACAAAACGGCGATACTTTTTTTTCAAAGACTCAGACTCCTGCGCCTTATAATATGAGTGATGAAATAGTAAGAAAATATAGTAACAAAATCAGAAGTTTGGGTAAAATTTGGGGGGTGCGCCTTATACAAAGGTGGGCCTTATAATCAGAAAAATATGGTACGTACTGCTATTTTGTGAAAAAGGCACTTATTTAGGATTTGGATTATACAAAGTCCAATTTCAGCTCTGATATTTTCAGTGAACTGTGATTGATAGTTTTAATTAATTGCACTTCACATTTGGTTACCTTTCACAACACGCGTGATAATTGCGCACTTGAGTGGGCACCTGTTGTCCATTCTGCAGTGCATATTTGCTTATATAGCCTTTTTTATGTATTTTAGCTTACTAGTATGTATTTGTTATCCTTTTTTACTTTAAAAAACAACCCCTGGATCCGATAAATAGAGTAGAGTGGCTCAACGTTTCCAGCACTCGTCGCAGGGCATGCGCACAACGCCTCGTTACTAAGGTAACGGGATATCGCATGTGAACTTTAAAAATTCATAGTTCATAGGTTAACAGTCATGCGTGCTTCAAAGTGGCTCAGAGGGCTACTACTACGTTTCATTCATGCCTCTGACACTGACTGGCTGGCTGTAGGCTCGTATCGTACATTTAAGCTTTACGTCCTCTCGACCTGGGAAGGCACATATGGGACATTTGTTAGGCTGGCTGTAGGCTGTAATGTAAATTTGAGCTTTACGTCCTCTCGACCTGCTGGCTGTAGGCTATTTTGGGACCTTAAAATTATATTTTCGCTATTATGAGTGTGCCTGGCTTGACAAAACATGCATTTATTTTAAAATATCACAAATCAAAGCTAATCAAGTGGATGCTTTGAAACTGTTGCAGGTGTTAGTACTGTATATTGTGTACATATTGCCAACATGTCACGTTTGTATCTGTTACCATTATTTAGAAAATAATTTTTTGGCAACCTATGCAAATCGGCCAGTACAGAACGCTTGCAAAGGGAAGCAACTGGCCAGCATGGAATGAGTTAACTGTTCCAGCGCCATGCATTGTGTTTTACATTCTTCTTTGTTCATAGCACCTTACTAGTCGACAAGAGGGGATTAACTATTTTTTGAAGTGTGCACATGCGTTGTTTTAACGAACACAAAAAAGTCACTGACATAAATTCTGACAAACACACGGTAGGCCACTTGACAGTGAATATCTTTGGCATTTGGTTGGAGTGAAATGTGATGTACTGGGCATGTGCATTCACCCATAGTACTAGAAGAGTTAAAGACCCCCCCCCCCATGTCACGTGTCACATTCCCTCTTGTGTTTGGAAGATTTCTTAAGATTTCTTACCAGCTATAAGAGGTAAAATACATGAAAACCATGATTGTGACATGGGTCTTTAAAAGGTAACCAGGTGTTGTTCTCACTTTGTTGTTGACCTTGCAGGGCTCCCAATCGTCCCGTAAAACAAGGGGTCCCGGGGACTCCTTCACTTACAGTTATAG
This sequence comes from Phymorhynchus buccinoides, assembly GCA_017654935.2. NCBI lineage: Eukaryota > Metazoa > Mollusca > Gastropoda > Neogastropoda > Raphitomidae > Phymorhynchus > Phymorhynchus buccinoides. The sequence goes on from JAGGCT020000816.1 coordinate 51,189, forward strand.
AGGGTCCTAGAGGCGGGATGGAGGGTCCCAGTGGCGTTGCGAATGCTAAAAAGAAATTTTCTAGTCCATCCCTGGGACCCCCTGCAGTCTTTTAGAGGGTCCTTTAGAATGTTAGTGCTTCATAGACCCACAAATGTGGGTCCCTGGGAGCCCTGCCATGCTCACCTGTCAACTGTGTTGCAGACCTGGGTTCTGGGGACGAGGTGGTGCAGAGGCTGGAGACCAAGATCTTCGTGGACCCCAAGACCTCCGCCCAGGCCAAGATTGAACTCAGCTTGGTGAGCGAAAGGGGCACCCCTGTGGGGGCGACTAGTACAGGGTTCCCACAAGTCCTGGAAAACTTGAAAAGTCCTGGAAAACTGGCAAGGCCTTTTCCAGGGCTTGAAAAATGCTGGGAAAACAGCACAGGCCCTAAAGGTCCTGGAATTTTCGTAATCTGCTAACCAGATTCTCAACTTTTAAGCTAGCAAAGCCAAAACTCGATCTCTTTTTAAAATATGTTTAGTAAAATTAAAAGTTAATACTTGTATTTTTTTTAAATTAAAACTTTTGACCACCTGATATTGTGACAGCAGATGACCATCCTACTGCATAATGGACCTTTGGTGTATGCATTTTTTTCTCTCCAAATCATCAGATTATTTCAGCACTGACACACCTATATTGATGATTATTATCCATATTACAAGCAGTGTTTTCAGTCCTTGAAATTTACCAGCATGGTCCCGGAAAAGTCCTTGAATTTTTCTTTAAGAGATCTGTGGGAACCCTGCTAGTAGCATTTGGATGGAATTTGGTGCACTGTTATTTGCAGGTGTGAGTGTGTTCTGTGTGGGTATATCTGCTTGCATGTGTATGAGTGTATGCGTGCGCAGGAGAGATTGTGTTCGCTAGAGGGGGGGGCGGGGGGGGGGAGAGTGTGTGAGTATGTGAGTGTGAGTACACGTGAATGCTTTGTGTATGTGAGTGCGCGTGTGCGCATGTTTGTACAAGTGTATGCTTGAGTAAGTTTGTGTGTGTTTCAGTGATAATGTGTTTTCTGTGTGTTTGATGAAATGTGTGTGGGTATGTGTGTGTGTGTGTATGTCTGTGTGCAAGAATGTGTTCACGCTCGTGCGTGTGTGTCTGTTGTGCGTATGTGAGTGTTTCAATACTGATTGTAAAGCGCTTTGTGCTCGATAAAAAGCGCCATATAAATATCCGTTTATTATTGTCGAAGGGATTATGAATTAGGTGCCGTGTTATTTGTCGAAAGGATTCTGAATTTAGAGTGCAGTGTTATTGGAAGGGTTCTGAGTTTGGTGCCGTGTTATTAGTCGAAAGGATTCTGAATTTAGTGCAGTGTTATTGGAAGGGTTCTGAGTTTGGTGCCGTGTTATTAGTCGAAAGGATTCTGAATTTAGTGCAGTGTTATTGGAAGGGTTCTGAATTAGGTGCCGTGTTATTAGTCGAAATGATTCTGAATTTAGTGCAGTGTTATTGGAAGGGTTCTGAATTAGGTGCCGTGTTATTAGTCGAAAGAATTCTGAATTTAGTGCAGTGTTATTGGAAGGGTTCTGAATTAGGTGCCGTGTTATTAGTCGAAAGGATTCTGAATTTAGTGCAGTGTTATTGGAAGGGTTCTGAATTAGGTGCCGTGTTATTAGTCGAAAGGATTCTGAATTTAGTGCAGTGTTGTTTGTAATGCGTGTGTGTTGCCCCTGTGCTCCGACGGGGGGCCGCCCCCTTGCAGGATTTTTGAAATTTCCCAGGAGCACCCATGGATTGAGTCTAAGTCTCTTTTTAATTTATATACGAAAATCGATAATTTCTTTGTTTTTCACTGGCAATGAAGGGGTTAAAAGTAAGGTGATGGTTTTTTGTTTTTTTTAACAAAACCCCCCCCCCCCCCCCCACCCCGGAGTTATGTATGGTGTAGAGGAAAAAGTGTAAATGTTCTGTTTCTCCAGATTGAGGTGGAGAGAGGTTTGGACTGGGACAGAGCCCAGGACATCTGGAAAGGGCAGAACAAAGAGGAGGAGGGCTTCTACATCACCAGACAGGTGAGAGCAGACCTGTTTTCCCAACGGATTTGTCCGTAATTATTATGTTTTGAGACCTCCAATTACGCTATTATGGTCAGCAACAAAAAAAAATCTGCATTTCCGCTGAGCGAGTGCGGAAGAAGAAGAAGAAATCAAAAGAAGGCATGGCGTTTGAGCCGTACTCGCTACTGTGTCGTCTGCTATCAAAGGTATCACTTTGAGTGATGTCCCTTGAATGAATACTTCCGGTTTATTTCTTAATGCCACCATTTTTCTAGGTACGAAGTGCACAATTTCGGCAGTTGTCGAAGTTGGGTTTGGATGGGAAGTTGCAGCATGCGTGTATCGAGAAAGACTAAAAAAACGTGTATATCCACCAGAATGTGCCATGCATTATGCGCAGTATCATCCCACGCAGTGTACAAACCTCATTGTCTGTTACTGTGGAATGACCTGCCACTCCAACTGGAGCAAATCCAGTAGCTGCTCCAGTGTCTGTTGGGGAGGATAGTTCTTGCGTGCTCGACGCCTCATCTGGTCTCAAAGGTTTTCCTCAGGGTTGAGATCCAGACTGCATATATGCTGGCCAAGTTAGTCATACCCCTCCTGGCTGCTGGATCCAGTTGTTTGGGACACGACCCTGGTGAGTACGACCATTGTCATCCTGGAACCCATTCCCTAGTGCAAGCACATAAAGTGCTACCGCAACAAGAAGGCCTAGGGTCTCGTTGATGAGCTTCTGAGTGTTTTGGTTTCCTCCAACGTGGTACACTGGGATTCTGTGATGAGTCGAGAAGACTGTCCATACCGTGATGGAACCCACGCCATGGGCTGTCACATGCTGGATGCAGTCTTCATGGAGTCCATAAGGATGATCCAGGGTGATCTGAAGCTCGTTAGTGAGCTGGACCTGGGTTAACCCTGTCCGAGTCGAGTTGTTGAGGTCTGCCGCTGTCCTTAGATGTCGCCTGATGCGGCTGGTCGGGGTTATCTGGTCAGCCAGGGTGTGCCTGGCAAGGTATTGGTTCACCCGTGTGGTGGTCTCCCTGGGTCTCCATGACTGTCGCCTTTCCTGGGCTTGGCTGGTGGTCTCAAGCAGACCTGCCACTTGCTCCGATTTCAGAGGAGCAGCTCAGATATGTTGAGCATTGCTCCTAGCTCCTCTTGCAACCTCCCCAGCTCCTATATTTTAAAATCTGTCTTGTATACATTTTCCACTCAATTTCATAACAAAGAGCATGCATTCAAAGCACCAGCTAATGGACATCTAAGGGTCAGCAAAGCATAGGCCTATCTCAGGCTAAATGACCAACAAATATTGTAGATTGGTCAATACTTCTTTCTCTAAAATGGATCTCAAATTGACAATGGTCAATATTTCTTACTCTAAAATGGATCTCAAACTGACAACAACGACTGCATGTTTGAAGAACAAAAGAGAAGGCCGCACATTTCGAAGTGGCAATGGATTTTACTGGGGGGCCAGTGCCAGCCCCTAGATTCTCGCTCCTCTTTTTTATTCTCAGAATGTGGCAGGTCTGGGTTTGGAACCGCTGTTTCAGCCTGGTTATGACTGATGGGGGAGTTTAAAGTGGGTGACCCAATTTCAGCACAGCTACACCCTCCACCAGCCATGCCAGGGCTCTCCCTAGATCCGAAAGGTTGGTTTTTCACTATGCAACTATCATCGCACACCACACCTCACACACACACCTCATTCCAAGCAAAGCAATTCTCCTTTTCCTATTTCTAACCTTGCCTCTAACTCTTGGTTTTAAATTTTCTAGGAGCGATGCGGGAAGCATACGTCAGTTCTGGTGTCCTTCCACGCCAAGAGCAAGAAGGATGAGAAAATGTACAACGTGTACCGCCCCAACACCGGACTGCAGAGCAGGGTAGAGACCCTGTCGGAGATACTGAAAAAGTACAAAAAGGTGAGAGACAGTCGTTGAGTGACAGGTGCATGGATGCTCCATCTTTCAGGATGTCCTGAATTGCAGGATTTTTAAATTGCCTAGAGCCGGCGTCGCCGGATTATGAGAATTTGAGAAATAACAATTTTCTTACACACAGTAACACACACACACACACACACACACACACACACACACACACACACACAAATTGTACAATAAAAAGGGCCTATATAAGCATTTGATATATTCAAAGGAATGTAGCACTTTCTCTCTCGGTGACGATTCTCTTTCTCACAACTTTATACTGGTCTAGAGGGGTGAAAAAAGAGCAGTAAATGCGTGTGCATGTGCTCGTTGCTCCTGCGCTCCGCCGGGGCCACCCCCTTGCAGGATTGTTTTAATTTCCCAGGAGCACCCATGCAGGTGAATAGAGGACAAAATAGATGGAAATAGATGAACAGAAGACCCCCCCCCAAAAAAAAATGAACAAAGAAAAAAGTGATATAACGTTGGGAGAAAGAGAATCGTCACCGAGAGAGAAATTGGTGCGTAACAGTCGTTGAGTGACATGTTAAGATTAAGATTAAAATTATAGCCCCATCGACAACTAAGGCCATGTTGGGGCTGTCACCACGTCTTATCACGTATTAAAAAGGGATGAAAACACAAGATAAAAACAAAATCAAAGTTTTATGTTTAAATACTTTTGTTAAAAAATCATTAATTAAAAAGACAAAAACTTAGCAAGTAAAAACATGACTCGTCTAGAAGTAAAAACATCACAGTGACAGGTAAATAGAGGACAAAATAGATAGAAATAGATGAACAGAAGACACCACCAAAAACCCCCAAAATAAACAAAGAAAAAAGTGATATAAAGTTGGGAGAAAGAGAATCGTCGCCGAGAGAGAAATTGCTAAACAAAATAGAAAATATATAACAGCAAGAAGTAGACGCATATCTGAAAGAAAACAAGCACGAAATCGCAATAGTTTGTGGCACGCGGTCTATTTTTACCACTCCAATCATGAGTCACCTCCCCTGGCTTTTCAATAATTTTAATCTGTAAACCAGAATGTTATCTCTGCACCATTTCGTAACTTTTTATATCTTTTGGAAAACATTCAAAACTATGTATCCTACTTATACTCATTGAAAGAAGCACCGCATACTTGTCGTGTCTGTTGTAGTGTCTGTATTACGTATGTTTATTATTTTGTACGCTTTTAAAATACATCATTTTAAAGAGCGGCCTCAATTTGAAGTGTAGCCTCGATTTGAAGTGCGACAATTTTGTCAAAATGTGCGACAATTTTGGACCGACCGACCGATAAAGTGAGCTTGAGCCACAAACAAAAAAGGAATGGGCGAGTAAAGTGAAAAAATGAAGAAAAGTGGGAGATAGAGATTTTGGAACTGAAGATAAAGACACAAAGAGAAATGGGTGAACAGAGGAACATATTAACCCTTTCATCGATGGAGAAAATTTGAGAAGCTTTCGGGATGTCCTGAAGTTCAGGATTTTTTTTGTCCAGGATGTCCTGAAGTTTTTTTGTCCAGGATGTCCTGAATGTCCATCATATCTATTCTATCATGTTACCGTTTCACTACGAATGAGTTATTCCTTCCAATTTGGAGCAAATGCCAATTTACACCCCTCGAAGCGTCATGTAGCGGTCAGATCTCGACAGGGACCGCTGAGATCCCCGATACCCAGTTCTCATGATGCGAAATACTTCGTCCTGGACGGCTAAGTCGAAGCCATTCAAGCCTTCACGAGGCAACGACTCAAACTCTTCATCCACGGAAGACTCGTGGCAGCGCTACATGACGCTTCGAGGGGTGTCTGTCCAGAAAAGCATCCATTGGAAGCCGAAACTCATCCGACGACGAGGGCCAGGATGACGTCAAACAGGCTCCAGAACAGGCATCGGCCGGTCTGCCGCTGGTGGTGCCGCTCTGTGACGGGTGTCCGTGACGGTGGAGATGGGTGGCCGTGTGCCGCCGGCACGGGTAACGGACACGGTTGGTCCGTGCACGGGCCGTGGCGGGTAGTCGTAGCCGTCATCGATATTTCCGGGTTCAAGAGTCCGCCTCGGCATGGCCCTACGCGGGCAACGGCTCTGCTGGGTATAAAGCAAGTCCGTACTTCACGCCCTACGCGGGCTACGAGACTGCTGATCATTGGGAGAGTCCGTACCTCTTGCCCTACGCGGGCTACAGCTCTGCTGGGTATAATGCAAGTCCGTACTTCACGCCCTACGCGGGCTACGTGACTGCTGATCATTGGGAGAGTCCGTACCTCTTGCCCTACGCGGGCTACGGCTCTGCTGGGAATAATGCAAGTCCGTACTTCACGCCCTACGAGACTGCTGATCATTGGGAGAGTCCGTACCTCTTGCCCTACGCGGGCTACGGAACTGTTGATCATCGAGAGAATCCGTACCACTCGCCCTACGCGGGCTACGGAATTGCCATTCACTGAGAGAGGGGAGATATTCGCTTCACGAGTACGAGAGCCGTAGTCAGGTACGGCGTCCGTCTGGGGCTTCCTGCGGCGGTCGAGGGAGCGATCAGCTTCCACGTCACGCTGGGCGAAGGACCGTCCGTCCAGCTCGAGGTCTTCCTCTTGTGGGAAGATGGAGATGCCCGTAGTCCGCTCTCTTTGGGCCAGCTGCTCAACTGAGTACAGAGTAAGAACATCATCATTCATGGCAAAGAGAGGCGAACGTACACAGTGGTTATTTCCTTGACTCTCGTGAGAGTACCTCGCGAGTTTGTCCGTAGTCAAGTCAGTTGTCGTGTCCGAAGGTCTACCAGGTCTAACTGACAAATCGGACAAAGAGGCCGACGGAACCAAAACTAACCCCTTATTCTTAAACTCCGCCAGCATATCTGATACCAGAGAAGAAGAATCCCCCAAGGAAATAACCTGCTCTGAAACAACCGCAGGAGGGAGAGGAGGGGGGGGTTGCTCCTTCTTCGACGACGAAGAAGAGGAAGACTTAGACCACGAACTAGAATGTTTGCGAGAACTAGAAGAAGAAGAAGCCTGAGGCGTATCTGAAAACTTCCCCTTATCAATCCGAGATAGCTTACTAGAAACCCCACTAGACTGAGTCGAAACTACAGGATCGACGGGCGACATGGCGACCGGGGGAACAAAGCATGTAAGCACAACGAAATACTTCCAAAAATTATTTAGCAATGAAAAACGTGAAAATAATTCACACAAACTACGTGTCGACAAACCTGAAGCCCCAAAGCAAAGGGGCAACCCAAACAGAGGAGGATGGCGACTAGAATAAGTTAGATAAACGAAATAATTGCAAGAGCAAAGAACAACATGGCTGCTCCAAGTTGGAAAAAAATTTATTATGATTTAAAGTTGCCTCCCCGGAAGTGACGTAGCGAGTGGGATCCACGGCAGCTTAGTGGTATTGGCTGGGTAGACCAAGGGAAGTAATCTAGTCTTGTTAAGACTATAACTTTTTGGTCTTTGGTAAATTGGCATTTGCTCCAAATTGGAAGGAATAACTCAATCTACTTTAACCATACTGTACCAACACCTGAAACAACTGCATTAGCGTTAAGCGACCTGGAGACTCAGTATTACACTGAAACTGATGATAGAGAGGAACAGGAACGAACCCACCAGTTAAGAGTGTTGTAAACCAAAAAAGGTAGAAGCCAGGCAGCCCAGGTCAACAAAGAAACGCTGGAAAATTGTAATGGCGGAAGTAGGCGCTCATTGGCCTAGCCACTGCTAGACCGGTAAGGGGGGATCACTCCCGCCCCACATCCGGCTAGGGGTCAAGGCCAGATGCCTACTTTCGTTTTTCTATATGCTATGGTATAGCTCCAGGTCGCTTAACGCTAATGCAGTTGTTTCAGGTGTTGGTAAGTATTAAGTTAAATAGATAGTAGGGATTAATAAAAATCCACCATTCGTAGTGAAACGGTAAGTATATAGATAGAATAGATAGTTATATTAAATAAAATCCATCATTCAGGGCTATGACATCACAAGTTATGACATCACCTACCCCTAGTAAACAGGGGGCCAGGTAGGGAAGAGGTTAAAAAAAACCAGAAGGTTGGCCCAAATGAAGAAAAACTTGCATAAGGATAGACATTCACACACCAAGGTCACAAGAGTGGTTAAGACGTTCGCCATCCAAATGTAATGTGTGACTGCAACGTGAGTGACATGGGTTTGAATCCCGGCCTCGCCCTTTCTTTCTAGTTCGACAGGAAAATCAAGCTGAACATCGAGTCCTTCGGATGGGGACATAAAGCTAGTCTTACCCATGCGCTTTACGCATGTAAAAATCCCACAGCAGTTGAAAGTCGGTAAGAGCAGGGAGAAATCCCGCTGCCTGGTATGGCCAAATTGGTTTTCCAAGTGTGCCCCCCAAAATTTAAAAAAAAATAATTTGGGTAGGTACTGCACTTGCGGTGATGCGCTCTCCGGGGGAGAGCAGCCCGAATTTCACAGAGATAGTCTCTGTGATTAGCATATACCAAATACCAAAATAAGATACTTACATGGAAGGCCCTCGCTCCATTCATAATGGAGTCTTGTTCTATAGAAATGGGCACACAAGAAGAGATTGTTGACCGTGAAGGTACTTGTGTTTACAGGTGATGCCACGCATGGCCAATGAGTGGTGGATAGCGCAGTACGAGGACTCCACGCAGAACTGCATCCACAAGTACTGGTGAGTCAGACCACACACACACACACACAGTTCTCACTCTCACTGTGCTATTGTCCCCTTCACACGCAGCATCTAGGCACCCTAAGGAACAATTCTGCCAAGTTTCGTTAAGATTGGTTCACTGGTTTAGGCGCTATGAAGTGGAACACGTTTTGGTCACACACAGACGTGCACACACACACGCACACGCACACACACACACACACACACCACAAACACACTTTTGTCAGGCCTTAGTATTGGTTGTTATGTATATAAACAGATAGTATAGGGACAGATTAGTGTGTTCCTGCTGTTTTGTTCTCACCATCACTGTGACCCATTTGTCGCCATAGTAGCTGCTTGACACTGCAGGCTAACAGTGGTTAAGTTTCTGTTCTAGTATTAATTTGTCAGATGTTTTGGTATGCTGCAAGTTGAATTGACAATGAAAAGAATTGTTGACTGCCGATCCGAAAGGTAGAAACTAACCTGGGAATTTATGGTTTGATGGGTCGAAGGAGGGAGACAGAGTTAAGCTTTCCTGAAAGAAAAAGAAACCAAAGGCCCATAACTTTCCTAGTGAATGTTCAACTTTATTTAAGACATTTCGTCAGGCCCCTTGCTATGTATGGTAAGTTGATCTTCACTGGTTTCTGTACATGAAAAAACAACCACCACCAAACCTTCAGGAACGGGCAGTGTCGGAACAGCGCGTCATGCGAGGTGGGCGTGCGTCTGCGTCGCTACCACGTGCTGTCCGGGTCTTGGACGTCATTCTGGAAGCACCTGGACACCACCCTCAACAACTACTCCCACTCCGCCTTACAGCACAAGCTGCAGACCATACGCTTCAAGATCGCCCCGGACCAGAAGATTGTTGGTGAGTGACTGGTATTTGGGTCTCTTGATATTTATGTGAGCGGATAGAGAGGGAGAGAGAGAGAGAGATCGCCCCGGACCAGAAGATTGTTGGTGAGTGATTGGTGTTGTTTGTATCGGCCGCTTCACTAGTGTTTCTTGATATTTATGTGAGTGGATAGAGAGGGAGGGAGAGATTGGGAGAGAGAGAGAGATCGCCCCAGACCAGAAGATTGTTGGTGAGTGACTGGTGTTGTTTGTATTGGCCGCTTCACTAGTGTTTCTTGATATTTATGTGAGTGGATAGAGAGGGAGAGAGAGAGAGAGAGATCGCCCCAGACCAGAAGATAGTTGGTAAGTGGAGAGACTCCTTTGCCTGGCAGCTCCTGTTTAGAAGAATGGAGAGAAGGGAGAGAGAGAGCCCCGGACCAGAAGATAGTTGGTAAGTGGAGAGACTCCTTTGCCTGGCAGCTCCTGTTTAGAAGAATGGAGAGAAGGGAGAGAGAGAGCCCCGGACCAGAAGATAGTTGGTAAGTGGAGAGACTCCTTTTCCTGGCAGCTCCTGTTTAGAAGAAGGGAGAGAGAGAGAGATTGCCCCAGACCAGAAGATAGTTGGTAAGTGGAGAGACTCCTTTTCCTGGCAGCTCCTGTTTAGAAGAAGGGAGAGAGAGAGAGATTGCCCCGGACCAGAAGATAGTTGGTAAGTGGAGAGACTCCTTTTCCTGGCAGCTCCTGTTTAGAAGAAGGGAGAGAGAGAGAGATTGCCCCAGACCAGAAGATAGTTGGTAAGTGGAGAGACTCCTTTCCTGGCAGCTCCTGTTTAGAAGAATGGAGAGAAGGGAAGTGGAGAGACTCCTTTTCCTGGCAGCTCCTGTTTAGAAGAAGGGAGAGAGAGAGAGATTGCCCCGGACCAGAAGATAGTTGGTAAGTGGAGAGACTCCTTTTCCTGGCAGCTCCTGTTTAGAAGAAGGGAGAGAGAGAGAGATTGCCCCGGACCAGAAGATAGTTGGTAAGTGGAGAGACTCCTTTTCCTGGCAGCTCCTGTTTAGAAGAAGGGAGAGAGAGAGAGATTGCCCCAGACCAGAAGATAGTTGGTAAGTGGAGAGACTCCTTTCCTGGCAGCTCCTGTTTAGAAGAATGGAGAGAAGGGAAGTGGAGAGACTCCTTTTCCTGGCAGCTCCTGTTTAGAAGAAGGGAGAGAGAGAGAGATTGCCCCGGACCAGAAGATAGTTGGTAAGTGGAGAGACTCCTTTCCTGGCAGCTCCTGTTTAGAAGAAGGGAGAGAGAGAGAGATTGCCCCAGACCAGAAGATAGTTGGTAAGTGGAGAGACTCCTTTCCTGGCAGCTCCTGTTTAGAAGAATGGAGAGAAGGGAAGTGGAGAGACTCCTTTTCCTGGCAGCTCCTGTTTAGAAGAAGGGAGAGAGAGAGAGATTGCCCCGGACCAGAAGATAGTTGGTAAGTGGAGAGACTCCTTTTCCTGGCAGCTCCTGTTTAGAAGAAGGGAGAGAGAGAGAGATTGCCCCAGACCAGAAGATAGTTGGTAAGTGGAGAGACTCCTTTCCTGGCAGCTCCTGTTTAGAAGAATGGAGAGAAGGGAAGTGGAGAGACTCCTTTTCCTGGCAGCTCCTGTTTAGAAGAAGGGAGAGAGAGAGAGATTGCCCCGGACCAGAAGATAGTTGGTAAGTGGAGAGACTCCTTTTCCTGGCAGCTCCTGTTTAGAAGAAGGGAGAGAGAGAGAGATTGCCCCGGACCAGAAGATAGTTGGTAAGTGGAGAGACTCCTTTCCTGGCAGCTCCTGTTTAGAAGAAGGGAGAGAAGGGAAGTGGAGAGACTCCTTTTCCTGGCAGCTCCTGTTTAGAAGAAGGGAGAGAGAGAGAGATTGCCCCAGACCAGAAGATAGTTGGTAAGTGGAGAGACTCCTTTCCTGGCAGCTCCTGTTTAGAAGAAGGGAGAGAGAGAGCCCCGGACCAGAATATAGTTGGTAAGTGGAGAGACTCCTTTTCTGGCAGCTCCTGTTTAGAAGAATGGAGAGAAGGGAAGTGGAGAGACTCCTTTTCCTGGCAGCTCCTGTTTAGAAGAAGGGAGAGAGAGAGAGATTGCCCCAGACCAGAAGATAGTTGGTAAGTGGAGAGACTCCTTTCCTGGCAGCTCCTGTTTAGAAGAATGGAGAGAGAGAGAGATTGCCCCGGACCAGAAGATAGTTGGTAAGTGGAGAGACTCCTTTCCTGGCAGCTCCTGTTTAGAAGAATGGAGAGAAGGGAAGTGGAGAGACTCCTTTTCCTGGCAGCTCCTGTTTAGAAGAATGGAGAGAGAGAGAGATTGCCCCGGACCAGAAGATAGTTGGTAAGTGGAGAGACTCCTTTCCTGGCAGCTCCTGTTTAGAAGAATGGAGAGAAGGGAAGTGGAGAGACTCCTTTTCCTGGCAGCTCCTGTTTAGAAGAAGGGAGAGAGAGAGAGATTGCCCCAGACCAGAAGATAGTTGGTAAGTGGAGAGACTCCTTTCCTGGCAGCTCCTGTTTAGAAGAATGGAGAGAAGGGAGAGAGAGAGCCCCGGACCAGAATATAGTTGGTAAGTGGAGAGACTCCTTTTCCTGGCAGCTCCTGTTTCGAAGTATGGAGAGAAGGGAGAGAGAGATCGCCCCAGACCAGAAGATAGTCGGTTAGTGCCTGTGGGGATGCTCCTTTGCCTGGCAGCTCCTGCTTATAAGGGAGGAGAGGAGGGAGAACGAGAGAGAGAAGGAATTAGATGGTCAATAACTACTCCTGCAAGGACAAGCTGTAGACCATGCGCTTCAGGATCACCCCCGACCAGAAGATTGTCGGTGAGTGATTGACACTCCCTCCATTTACCACTCCTCTATGGGTGGAGAGACAGACAGAGAGCGAGCGAGCGCAAGAGACAGACAGACAGAGAACACAAACAAACAGGCAGATAGACAGAAAGATTGACAGAGACGGTGGAAAAAGTGAGGGAGACAAGACAGAATTATAGATAGAAAGACAGAATAAAAGATTGAGTGAGAGATTACATCTACGTTAAAATTTGATTTGAAAGGGAGGAGCGGGGGATGTACCCATTTTTCGTTACAGAAAATGAACCTAAACACTCAAAAGCAGCTTTTTTAATTATTATATTATTTTCTTGTACAAAGGGGGTGGGGGGGAGTGAATGCTTGCGTTAACATATTTACTGCTGATCCACATAGTAATGGCACACGTTTTCCTTCTAACCAACCACAGGGTTTGTGATCCCGCCAAAATGCGTGGACCACCTGGTCAAACTGCTTACGGAAGCCTTCCCCAACCCGAAGATCGAAAACCAGACGCTGCAGTCGGCAGTCAACGGACTCGGCGTCCCCTGCCCCTCCTCCATCCCCTCGGTGCCATCCACTTCCTTCTCCTCAGCCAACCACAAGAGAGAATCGTCATCGTCGTCGTCACTTCGAATCGACTCCATGGACATGGACGTTTCCCACCAGGAAGCGTCGCAGGCACCAGTGAGTGCGTCGCCCCCTCCCGTGCTGCTGAGCATGCCCATCATTTGATGAGCCACAGACAGAAGTGTCGTCGTAGGCCTTTTCAAGACCAAGTTCTGTGCTGTTGGCAAGGATATGGCGATTCATTGGGGGGGGGGGGGGGGGGGGGGGAGATGGGAGCAAGTGGAATATGTGTTGCTTTTTGTCAGAAACCTGACGGAAGGAGAGTTAAGGGAGAATTAAGGAAACAGAGTGATTGGATGGGGGAGAGGAAAAAACAGTTGAAAAAAAGAACAACTGTTTCAGATTGGTAACTTGAGTTGGTGGTAACTGACATAAAATACCAAAAAACCCTGAGAAGGTAGTGATTCAAGAAAAATGAAATTGGTCTGTTTTGGTCTTGTCACCAAGTTGGTAAAGAAAAACAACAACTGATTGAACATGGTGATGGGAGAAAAGCCAAGCCAAGCCAAGCCCAAACCAAATGAACGCATTGTGTGACGTGTGGTGTAGGGCTTGTTGTTTTGTGTGGTGGCAGCAGCAAGCATGAATGAGCTGTTTTGATCAGCAGACAGAATGAAACAAAATTTGCTCAAAACATTGCTGAAATGTAAAAAAACAAACGTCGTGGAAAGTGTCGGGTAAAGATGTGGAGAGAAAGGCGTGGTAACCGGAGAAAGAAAAGCTGAAAAACGCGAACAACAAACAACGTTTTAGGCTTTGCAGCAGAGTTCATAGCTAAGGGCTGGACTGGTGATTCTTTTCCCACAAACGTTAACACGAGAATCATCGGACAATGTCAGCCTTTGTGTGAAAAAGAGGAGAGGCAGTAGT
>JAGGCT020000816.1:70000-100000 GCA_017654935.2 Phymorhynchus buccinoides
TGTAATTGCAAAACTCTGTAAGATTCAGAAATGTCACTGCAAAACTCGGTAAGATTCAGAAATGTCATTGAAAAACTCAGTAAGATTCAGAAATGTCACTGCAAAACTCTGTAAGATTCAGAAATGTAATTGCAAAACTCGATTAGATTCAGAAATGTCATTGCAAAACTCGATTAGATTCAGAAATGTCATTGCAAAACTCAATAAGATTCAGAAATGTCATTGCAAATCTCAGTAAGATTCAGAAATGTCATTGCAAAACTATAAGTTTCAGAAATGTCATTGCAAAACTCGATAAGATTCAGAAATGTCATTGCAAAACTCGGTAAGATTCAGAAATGTTATTGAAAAACTCAGTAAGTTTCAGAAATGTCATTGCAAAGCTCAATAAGATTCAGAAATGTCATTGCAAAACTCAATAAGATTCAGAAATGTTATTGCAAAACTCGGTTAGATTCAGAAAGCTAGCTTCAGAAAGTTACGATTGCATCATCATTTCTGATCCTGCCAACCAAACTAGTACTAGTGTTATTAGAAGGCTGAAAAAAGGCTTCAGGGCGCAAGTAGACGGATGAGTAAATGAAACTAGAATGCGTGTGTTAATGTTATGCTGAATGAATGTCATGACCAGCAATATTATGTGTGTATGCTGTGCTGGCGGCATGACCTTTTTCATTTGTACGAGAGTCAACAAGAAGGTGTTTGTATGATCAGCAGCACATTGTTTTGAGTGACAACAGTGTGGTGTGTTGTGCTGAATGCTAACAATTGTGATGGTAGAAGAACTGAGCGATGGCTGCTTTGCGGTTGGCTGTGGATGATTGGCTTAATTTATTATGCAAAAAAAAGGGTTGGATCCCCCAAGGTCAGGGGTCTAAACCTCCCGCGTTTTTGTCATTGATGACTAGATTTCTGCACTAACTTTTCATTGTTTCCAATTTCAACTTTATTTATTTATGAAGAGAATTTCTTTAGCGCTTATTATTATTAGTCCTGAGCGCTTTACAATTTCACTAAAACATTAAAAACAAATCTTCACACACATGCTCAGACATACTATTAGGTAATTAGGTACTTTATAGTCACAGGCGTGTCTGAAATTCAGGTTGCTCCCACTTGGAGAGCGCGTCGCAGCCAGAGGCGCGCCACCCCTCCTCCCCATCCTTATTTTTTAGCGTGTAACCTAACTATTGCTGTAGCAAATTCTTACATACAATACATGCAACATAGTGTGATACAACACGTAAACCTTTCTATCTGTGTTCTACAACAATTATACATGATAATAGTTAATACATGTAGTACAACACATCACATTGTAACCTGCACACATTTAGTTAACCCCCACGTCACGTGTCACATTCCCTCTTATGCTTGGAATATTTCTTCAGATTTCTTACCAGCTATAAGAGGGAAAACACGTGAAAACCATGATTTTGACACGTGACGTGGTGGGTCTTTAAAATTCATTGACAGAAAATTAAAACTTTCACTGACTTACAGTTACATATATATATATACTTGCACCAATGGACGCACACAAGCACACTCAACTTTACTACGGTTCATTAACCAGCCACGAAGCGAAAACTCGTTAATGTTTGCAGGGCTGTTTGTCTGATTGTTACTGGCTGACTGACTGACTATCAAATCAAATCAAATCAAATCATCTTTATTAACTCATAACAGAGAAATTGCAGCCAGGTGCACATATGGAAAACAACAATAAACATTTTTCAACAACAATTAAAGAATATAATCTAATAACTAATAACTGCAATATTGTAATTAACAAACTGGACGAATACGAACAATAACTCCAGTAAAAGCAGAACGCATTTAAAAAATACATTTTAAATCAAGACATTCCCCGTGGGGATACCGGGGGGTCTTTCGTAAAAATAGTTCCCCCACCTTCTGGAAGTTCTGTGCTTGTAATGTAACTTCCTCTAATCGCCACTCTCTTTGACTCTGCCTTTTCCCTTTGCTTTCTATCATCTTCTATCTTTCTGACTTATTGGCCCATTCTCCTGCCTTTTTTCAAAAAAATCTTCCAAATAACTTTTTTCCCTTGAGCTCCTCCGAAATCGGAATGTGTCGGCTGTACGCAGCGGGGAGACCAGTGAAAACTGAAAACCGGACACATATGTACCTTACCCGTTATGGCCATATGGCCTGCGAACGCAGAACAAGAAGAAATCAAGACATAATCAGTTTTTAAAAAACGAGGCAAGAATAACGCTTAGAAATGCAGCAATAATAGTACCTACACCATCTCTACACAGACAATTTAGTCAAGGATATACACGTGTCTATGTTACCACGATAGCGTTTGAACGGAGGGACCTAGGACCCTTACATTTTGCATGCGGATAGGTAGTTAGAATATCTAGGCCAAGTTTTGAAGAAAAAAAAAGGTCATTGATCAAAGGTTAAGGTCACGCATCGAAAATGCTGTCGCGCGGCTGGTGATGTAGTGTTTTCATGGTCTAGTTTTTATTTCGTTGCTAAAAACAATGTTCTTAATTCATGGACCCCAAATCACACCATCCGTCATTTTTGCCCATCCAAGCAGCTTTTAAGTTTTGCTATGAATTTCTAGAGTAGGGCCTATGATAATTAATGAAGGAAAATGGTGACAAGACTGCAGCAAATTGTTTGAAAGTGAATTTTTTTTAAAACTCATTTAAATTCCGATTCATCATCCTAATTTAACCAGTTTCCTATGCTATTTTGACCTGCCGTTCTTCGCAGCTTCCCCCCTGCGGCTAGTACTGTGACGCGGCCTAAACGTTACTGAAAGTGAAAGTAAATTCAACTCGGTGGCATCCTTGATTCAGACCTTTGATCTGTGGCCTTGTTCACGGTTGATGGAAAAAAAAATAACCTTGATTTCGGTGTATATTTTTCACAAAATTACGATCTGTTTCGCGTTTCGACACTTGTTTTGGTAGTCAACACATCCGCAATCAACTCTAGACTCAACCAGAAGCGGACATCGTGCATCGTCACGCTTCCGCGGCTTATGCTTCGACGCGGCTTATGCATTACTTTTTTCAGATTAAAAGAAAGAAGTAGGGGGTGCGGCTTATATTACGAAGCGGCTCGTAGTCCGTGAATTGTGAATTATGGTAGTTTATCATTCTCTATCTGAAATGGAAATAGCCCTATGACTAACCAGAATCCAGGCAAAAGTTTTGGTTGAAATCAGCACTGGAGGTTTAGACCCCTTCTGACCTTGGATCTAATTCAAAATGGAACGATTGGCAAGCATGGGTGTGTGGCCTGAGTGGAGATTGTGTACAGATGATGATATGTATATCTCATTATCTGATGTTAAGAAAACAAATCCTAATGCAGTCTTTCATCCATGGTGCGCTGTGTGTGCACACAGTACAGTATTTCCCTTCTTGTCGGTTGTTGTTGAAATGTATTGCTGTATTATGAAGTGTTGACACAACACACACACACAAATGATTGAAGAAGAAAATGATGATGATCCTATGTTCATGATATGCTGTATTCCTGAAACTGTGAAGACTTGCCATGACGCTTTTCCCCCCCTCTTGTTTGAATTATCAACACAAAAAAAGCCTGCTTTTTTTTAGTGCAGTCGGTTACATATCCAAGTATGATGTACATGTATGTGTGTGTGTGTGTGTTGTGGAATTGGGCACAAATAAGTACCACACTTTTCTCTTGTAAATTGTAATCCTCTCCTCTCTCACCACCCCAACACACACCACTACAAGCACTATCCCTATTGACCACTGCAACGACCACCTTTTGCAAGAGTGAATGCCATTGGCAGATGCTTGAGTGCTGACCAAACAAGGGCGTAACTCTCGCCAATAACCCTATTTGAGGCCACTCAATCAGTCAATGACTGCCTTTTGCAAGAGTGAATGCCATTGGCAGATGCTTGAGTGCTGACCAAACAAGGGCGTAACTCTCGCCAATAACCCTATTTGAGGCCACTCAATGGCTGCGTTTTGCGAGAGTGAATGCCCTTTTGGATACTGACCAACAAGGGATCAACTCTCACTGTCAATAACCCTAGTTGCAGTGGCCAATAATTGGGAAGTGACTGGGGTAAGAAAACGGTTTAAAAGAAAAACATAAGGCCGGGTTGCTGTTGTTGATTGCTTTTGCCTTAACATCCGACCACACTTTGTGTAGTTTGTCGTCTATAGAGATTTACTTGTGACTCGCATGTGACATAACAAACATCCAGATCTACTGTATGCCTTGGCAAGAGGCTGTGTCAGACCAGTTGACATAAGCTAGAACACCAAGGCTACATCAAAATGTTATGTGCTGCATGGTGGTGTGGGGATTGTCTTAAGCCATGACAAGCTCCTTCCATAACATCATCAGTCTAAAATCCTCCAAAGTCGGAGTGTGGCTGCCCACGTGGCGGGGTAATCAAAAACGGTCACACACGTAATGTTCTCATCCCTAGCTGGTACATTTGTACCATAGACTGATAGAGTTCAAGTGCTTTGGCTGTTGGGATGATCCCTGGAGTCTTTAAGCCAGGGTAAGACAAACAATCCATCGACTGATGGTATATTCTTGAGACCAAACACTCGATCCGTTCAGTTGTGTCGACCACTGTTCTGCATTTTGGGGAGTTTATATCTGGCTTTTATTTGGTTTTGATCTATGTTGGTGCTTTCGTTAATGATACACCTATGCCATTCATGTAGGGACTGGAATTGGAGTGCATGTCACGTGTGTGTGTGTTTGCGCTTGCGCGCACATGATGTGAATATGTGTTTGCATTTCAGTGCCTAAGTCTCAGTATGTGCAACGGTATAGGACTAAAATGAAGGAAAAAAAGCATAATTTTCTAACAACAAAAACGAATATTGTGTTGGAATTGGAGTGTGTGTGTGTTTGCGTGCGTGCGCACACAATGTGAGTATCTGTGTGTTTGCATTTCAGTGCCTGTCTTAGTATGTGCAACAGTATAGGACTAAAATGAAGGGAAAAAAGCATAATTTTCCAACAACAAAAATGGATACTGTGTTAATTGCTTGTTTTTGTGAACATTTTTGCGGTTTGCACCTGCCGTTTTTCTAGTCCGGGGTGTGGTTGTGTTGTGAGTGTTTCTTGTGCCTTGCAGATCAATGTCATCATGATAAATATCCATTCCATTCCATTGTATCGTATAATTCTTACCTTAAAGATGATGTACCAATTTTATTTGACCATTTGTGTGTGCTTGTGTCAGTGTGTGTGATTTAAGAAATGGCAGAAAGGTTTTTTTGGGCGATTTTTAGGATCGTTGGTGGTGTGTGTGGTTGCGTTATGAATTCTGGGCAGGTTTTTTTCTTTCCTTGAAGTTTGTAATGTAAATTGATTCAAGTTAATGACACCGTGCATGAGTTTAGATTATGTAACTAGTTTGAATCTGACAGAGGTTTTGCATGTTTTAAGCTTAAATAGTGTTGGCGCGCGCGCGTGTGTGTGTGTTCCTTCCCAGCTGAACTGGGGGGTTTAATGGTCTTAACCCAGTGCAAGCACTGACTCCTTTATATTTTTTTTTATCTGTCCCTCTTCTGTTTAAGGCCTAACTTTTCAGTTTCTTCTCAGGCCTTGAGCCTTTTCTTCCACTTCCAGCATAAGTGGTAGAACCTCCCAGTTCCATGGCAAAATAATCAGAGTTGATTGTGGCCACACACAGCGAAGAGGGATTGTGTGTGTGTGTGTTAGATTGGAATTTTAAGATTATTGTGGAAATAAGGGAACCTGATAGTTTGGAATGGGTACCGAAATACATTGCCGTGTAGTATTTAAAAGTCAAGTCAAATTTGCTAATACAATCTTTTGTAAAAAAACCTTTGTCCTGTGCCCAAAGAGGAAGTCTATTAAAGCCAAACCTAAATACAAATGAACTTTCTGCATTAAAAAAAAAGTAAATTCGATAAGCAAACTGTCCAAAGGCTAACTCACTAACTGTCCACAGAATGTTTTTACATCACATGATCAGTATTGCTTAGTTGCTAAATAACAAATGTATATCTCATGAAAATCTGTTCATATTTTAAAAAAAGAAAAACTAGTTCCTGAAGACGAAAAGATGAACCCAAATGACCAACCAAAAAAATGTTATTTTGATTACTTGCATGTGGTTAACTCATTCAAGCCGTTCCAGCCATACATGTGCGTAATTAATAGATAGCTGTCAATTTGATGCATTTCATGATTTGCTTCAAGTTCAAGGGAAGTAAATCTGTGTGCACACTTGATCACTTCTATACTCGCTTCACTACCTTAGACCACAATTTTGCCGCTGAATATAAAAATATTATTAATAAAATTACCGATTTAAAAGAAAAATTGCTGCCCATTGTTGTTGCAAACTGCCAAAGATGATCTTGCATGGGTTGCCTCGGTAAATTGCTGTTTGTATTTTATTTATTTTTTTACTTTGTGTATTTTTTTTTTTTTTCTTATTCTTTAGTTTTGTTGATCTTGATGGGCTTTTCTTTGTGTTTTTATCACTTTGTATTGTTTATGTGAGAGGGCGAAGTGAGAATGCTTAGAATGTCGTGCACGTGCGAGTGAATTGAATGATGGGAATGAACTCTGAGCGATCGGAAGTGTAATTGTGGAGAGCGTGCGTGAGAAAGCTCAGTCAGGCCCCGACTCCCAACAGAGAAAGACAGATTTGATGTGAGAGAGAATAAAGAGCAAAGCCGTCTCTTGGTCTTCGTGTGAATTGCCCTCAACGACACTACATTTATTTTTCTCATTGTTTCATTTTGTTGACCTTGATGTTGTTTTTTTATTTCTGTTCTTTCTTCTGTGGGAGCAAGTGTTCTGAATACTGTATTTCACTTGTGCTTGCCTCCTCGTGTGTATATTCTGTAAACTTTTTCGTGCGTTAATTTTTTTTAGTTTCAGACTTTACATTACTGGAACATGCTTAAAAAAAAAGATCTTGAAGTTCTATCAAATAATCAATGCTGGAACTGGAACATGCGAGAACACAAGTTTGTTTTTAGCTAGGAAACTCATCATTTGATAAACCCCCCCCCCCCCCCCCCCTCCAACAGTAAGTTATTAAAACTAAAGAATTAAAAAAAATCTAATTAAATGTTACTTTTTTTTTTCCAAAGAGATTATACAGTAGAGTACTCTTACTGTACATAATTTTTAAAAAATTCTAATCATTAAGCCAAAGGGAATATGGAATTTTGGAAATATACACAAAGAAGAAAGTTAAGCACCCCACCACTTTTTTGCTGTAGATGAGATGAAATCGAGATTTATTGCAAATAATCAATAAAGAATGAAACAACATTGATTGGTAAATGAAAGTTTAACTATCTGACTATAAGAAAACGCATAATTTAATGTATGGTTTTACAAATGCATTCTGATATTCTGAAACAAAAAGGGTTGTCATGTTCAAATTAAAAAATACCATGTTTAATTATCAATGTAACAATTTCATATGGCTATCTGAAAAGTTAATTATTGTGGGAGAACGTCATGAGGAGTGTCCAAAACTCATTTGGCAAATCAAAGTTCAGTAGCGTGTGTTTCCTCCCTGTGCCTGGATGACTGCTTCAACCCTGCTTATAACGGAATAATGGTAGCCTAGCTAAGGGGTGCTTAACTTTTTTCTTTGTGTATACAATTCTTGCAGCAGGATGACTGGAAGATGTATAAAGGGACAGCGTTATTTTAGGGAAGTTGTCAGATCTGGTTTACAGGTGCAGTGCTCATTTTTTGGACAAATGTAATTGTAAGAAGAATAACCCTGATATGCTGGCTTTTGCTCTAACACAATCAAGAGAGTAATATCCCCAGACCATTTTGCCAGATTGGCTCTATCAGTTGTCTTTTTCATGGCAATGATTTTTTCTTTCTCTGGCAGTCAAGGGGTTAAAATCAATTACCTGGGTATAAATGTTTTCTGGCTGGGTGCAGCTTAATTTGGTTAAACTAAACTAAACGAACGACGAAGGCGTCAGTGGGGAATGACTGAAATAAGGAAGATCATTTTAATTAAATATTTGTTCAATGAGAGACTTAGTGCGATTTTTCTCACGCCAGAGGGCGTGACGCTCGTGTGGGGCTAATCCTCTCTATATTATTAGTTGGGGATAAAGAAAGAGAGAGAGACAGTGAGTGGTCCTACCATCACTCTCTCTCTCTCTCACTACGCCCAAGTAAGAAAATCGCGTGATAAGCCCCTAGTGCATTGACTGCCCTTTGGCGTGAAAAATATCGCCATAGGTTGACCATTGAAGAAAAAAAATTGCAAGAAATATTCAAGTCGTTTTAAGTTAGTCATGATACAGTGCAAACAACATTAGCATGCAATGTTTGTGTTAGGTCCCTCCCCCGCCCCCCCTCCAAAACTTTGTGCCTTTACATCACACCGTAAGACTGTAAATCTACCACCATCCCCCCCCCCCCCCCCCTTGTCTTTCCGGCCGCACTCTTTTTAACGTTTTGTATTTTTGGTAAAAGAAAACAACCAGCCTTTTATAGATATATTATCAGTACAGTCAAACATCTATTATAAGACATTAGGGCACACATTAGATCCAGAATCCGTAAGTTCTGTGCGGAAACCCTGTACACTTACGTAAGAAATGAGCGGACGGGATTGTGCATGGGTTTCCATGTGTAATGGATAGTAGAGTGGCACAGTGGTAGTGCGTTCGCTTCGTGTCAAGTAAGCACCGAGTTGAGACAAAACTTTGTGCCTTTACATCACACCGTAAGACTAAATCTACCACCATTCCCCCCCCTGTCTTTCCAGTCGCACTCTTTTTAATGTTTTGTATTTTTGGTAAAAGAAAACAACCAGCCTTTTATAGACACTAGCGCAACGCCTAGTACTGGCAATGCACCGTACTGGTAACGCCACGTACTGGTTTCGCCGCGTTTCTGAACCGATTCGATTCCGGTTTGGCACACCGATAGTCACTGTCCCCGGTCATGTACCTACCAAATTTGAAGGCAATCGGTCCAGAAACGCCGGAGATATGGGCGCCGAGAGTCCGGCGGATACGCGTTTCGCGCATTTGCCGAACCGTGCAAATGACACGGCCGCCTCGGTTGCTGTTGCCATCGCCCCGTTAGGGCTCACAGCAAATTTGAAGCGATTCGGTCAAAAAACGGCGGAGTTATAAGGCCCGTTTTGTGTTTCAGACACACACACACACGGACACTTGGCTTTTTACTATATGATTATCAGTACAGTCAAACATCTATTATAAGACATTAGGGCACACATTAGATCCTGAATCCGTAAGTTCTGTGCGGAAACCCCAGGGCCATACACTTGCGTAAGAAATAAATTTCCGTGTGTAATGTGCACACTCTTTCATATTAGAGTGTAGAGTGGCACAGTGGTAGTGCGTTCGCTTCATGTCAAGTAAGCACCGAGTTCGAACCTGGGTACAGGGGATTTTTCCTCTCACTTTGCACCAGGCCTTGCGGTCTGAACGTGGAGTCTTTCGGATGAGACGATAAACCGAGGTCCCGTGTGCCCATGCACTTAGCATACGTTAAACCCAGTGGCAACGAAAAAGTTGTCATTTGGTCAAAATTTACCCCTTCCTTTCTTTCCTCATCAGTCACGCATGCAATTTTTAAAAATTTTAATTGGGTGGCGTGCCTCTGGCTGCGACGCGCTCTCCAGGTGGGAGCGACCCGAATTTCACAGAGATGCCTCAGTGACTATAAAGTACCTAATACCTAATATTTTTTACTTTCATATATTTTTTTTAATGGATTGTGCATGGGTTTCCGTACGGAACTTCCGCGTATCTCATTTAAGACTTTTTTTTTTGGGGGGGGGGGGCACGGATGTAATGCATCTTACTATATGATTTAAAATGTTTAAAACCAACCTCCGTTATAAGATCCCTTGAATTTAAGACCAGTTTTCCCTGACTTTTTGGAAGTCTTAAAATGAGTTTTGACTGCATTGATATTTTTGTATTCCAAACCTCAAGTATCTTTTAATGCTATTGTATCTCCTTTGCAACCATTTTTCTTCGAAAACGTGCAGATTTAGTACCAATGGCTGATGTGTACGAAGCGTGTAGTGTGTTGTTTGCATGTTCCAATTCTTCCTGGTTGTATGTAATAATTCATGAAGTGGGGTTGTTTGCTTGTGATTGGAATGCATGGAGTTTCCATTTCGACTTGTTACAAAAAGAAATAAAAAATGCTCATGAAATGTATCGCACTGTGTTTTGGTGCGTCTTTGTGAGCGTGCGTGTGTTTAAAACTTTGCTAGTGTGTGGGTTATGGCTTAGGTCATGATTTTTTGATTAAATGCAATGGACCATTTGCCACGAAAGAGCGACCGACCTGAACGAAAAATGGTGTTTTACGTCCTCTCGGTCTGAAACAGACACATATGGGACATTTGTAAATACAAAGATGGTGGGAACGATACTGGAGGCAATGCCCAAAGGCAGTGCAACACCAGTAAAGTCCCGATTTTTTTACCAATACAGATAGGTGTAGCAGTAACCACGCCTCGGTTAAACCTCATCGGCTATGGTACCGTCACAATTATAAGTAGAGTATGTAAGAGCGACTGACCTTGAATTTCAATGAGGCTTTATACTGAAAATTCTCTGCCCCTGTCTTGTGCACTGATATGCGTGCGCCATCAACATAAGATTATTGCCCTTGCCTGTCACGAGGTAATAGTAAAGAGCCACAGAAAATGTTATGCCCCTCATGGCTGGGCTACTGATTGGGAAAATTCCAAGTAGGCAGGTCTGCCCCTGACTCGTCAATAGGTGGCATGGTCAGTACAGTCCTAAAATTATCGCTGGGAAGAAGTATAAAGCCCCATTGAAGGCTTTGAATAAGAGAGGTCACGTAAATATGGGCAAAACGTGCGGGCAGCCAAGTGTAGTCAGACACGGTGTCTAGTCTACAATATGACCGCCAAAACAGATATGTCCTATCTCTCTCTCTCTCACACACACACAATCCACATACGTGACAAATGATCTTTTCTTTTAATTCTGCAGGATTACATAAATCAACAGAAAACCAATCACTTGCGTACCCTGAAACAAACAAACAAAACTCCTTTACAAATGCACACTGGAATGAAACCTTCAGGGGAACATAATCATCCACCATGCTTTGGTCATGGAATGACTTCCAAGTGACTTACATATTTCGTTTATTACTGTATTATTCATATGTACATCAATGATCAACATCATGAGCTGTTAATAAAAATAGGGTAAATGAGCTTTACAATAAAAATTAAATGCATCCATCAGCCAAAGTTTCTTCCTTTATAACTGACATCAGAATTATCTGGGAAACTGGTATTATGAAAATTACAGAATAAGACAGATAATAAATAATAAATGCCTGACAAAATTCTTTTTCATTTGCTGTGTGACGAACATGTTATTTTCCCCAACAACGATTATAAAACAGGGTTGGTAACCGATATTGCATGTTTATCACAAATAAGTTTCAAAAACTAGTCTAACCACCAAGGTATGACTGTAACTTGAGATGTCTCTTGTCGCTTGAGAGTTCTTCATATCTCAGGTTGAAAACTATGGGAGTTGGTTCTCTGGCAAAGATGCCTAGCATCGTGGTAGGCCTGTATTTCTTATAAAAAAAGAAAGGGTGGCAGTATTCCCAAAATACAATACGATTTTTTGCTGCCTGTTCAGGCTGTTCTGCGAGTAGTAACATTTCTTCTTCTTTGTTTGCTCAGACAGTTTCCTGTCATATGAGCATAGATGCGTCATGCTGCCGTTATGTGCCTAAGAAATAGGCCCAGGATGTCCGACTTCGGCTGAAGAAATCTTTGTAAGAATTCATAGAAAAAAGGCAGGAGAATGGACCAGTGAGATAGATAAAATGACAGTAAGCAAAGGGAAAAGGCAGAGTCAAAGAGAATGACAGAATTAGAGGAAGTTACAAGCACAGAACTTCCAGGTGGGGGAACTATTTTTACAAAAGACCTCCCGGTGTCCCCACAGGGGAGTAGTGACATTTGAAACTGCTGAAATGTGAAATTGTGGACTGCAGCCAGTATGAAGCTTTCGGATTGGGTGATGTTACTTCCTGCTTTTGCTGCTGTATCGTTTGCCTTCAAAGATGGCGTCAGATACTGAACCTCAAGCAATTTTAACTGGATAGCATACATCTGTTCTGCCCCCCTCCTTTTCTTGATGCAGCCGTACAAATACCCCAAAACACGCAGAAAACAAAATATAAATTTCGTTAAATGTAGATTTCAATTTTTTAAATTCTAATTTCGAATCGGAACAACTCAAAACCAACTTCAAGACAAGACATCAGGGAATGATAACCCCAAAAGACTGAATTTTGAAAAAAAGCGCTATGCCAATCAATGCCTGTGATTGTATTTGATGAAAGGTACAATTACGACTTCAGTATGAACCAACAAACAAGACAATTTGGAATAGGGCATTTGCCACGTGAGCGCGACCTTGAAATTCACTGGACTGAATGAAATTAGTTAGATTGGAGAGGTCACCATAATCACGGGCATGAAGATCTGTTTAACGTCCTCCAGTCTGGAACAGACACATATGGGACATCAGTAGATATAAAGATGGTGGGAACGATGCTGGAGGCAATGCCCGGAGGCAGTGCAACACCAGTAAAGTCCCGAATTTTTAACAATCTAACACAATCACGAGCAAAACACACAGGCAATTTAGTAATCTGATCTACTGTGTGAACTTCGTGGCAAATG
This sequence comes from Phymorhynchus buccinoides, assembly GCA_017654935.2. Taxonomy (NCBI): domain Eukaryota; kingdom Metazoa; phylum Mollusca; class Gastropoda; order Neogastropoda; family Raphitomidae; genus Phymorhynchus; species Phymorhynchus buccinoides. Next base: position 82,749 of record JAGGCT020000816.1, read on the forward strand.
CCCTATTGAAGACATACGACTTATGAGACATTTTTTAAAATTTTTAAACACCGTTAATTCCCTGATAATTCTGATGTCTTTTTTAAACACCTTAACAAAAGTTTTTTATTAGCAATCTTTCAGACTTGATACACTCAAATCATTTCACAAATTCAAATAAGTTTAACGATGAAAATTGTGCTCAATGCTACGTGAACATCTAAGTGCATTTTCCACAGCTTATATTCTACTTTCACAGTGAGTTTATCCCACGTAAAATTCAATTTCTTTGCCAAAGATGAATGTATTCCTCCTACGACTTAATCACACACGCATCTCAAATCAACCCGTTTCAACGTCAATAGTTATTGCACAAAGAGTAACAAGGAAAAGGCGGAAACAAGGAGAGACACGTTCTGTTCATCGCTGCTTTTACAGTCGGGTGGGAACACTTGCCCCCCCAAAAAAAACATGAAAAGAGAAAGAATAAGAAGCATAGCGGAACCTCCCTTATAAGACCTTAAAAAATAATCCAGAATGAGGTCTTAAATGGGAGGGAGTTGTATAAGGGAGGTAATTTCAATACAGTGGAACCTCCCTTAAAAAAGCATCCAAAATGAGGTCTTAAATGGGAGGGAGTTGTAAAGGGAGGTAATTTCAATACAGTGGAACCTCCCTTATAAGACCTTAAAACAGCATCCAAAATGAGGTCTTATAAGGGAGGTAATTTAATACTTACAAAGAAGGGCAATGTCCAAGAGAAGTAGTTCTTATGTGGGAGGGAGTCTTATAAGGGAGGTCTCACTGTACTTACAAAGAAGGGCAATGTCTCAGAGACGTAGGTCTTGCATTGGGAGGGAGTCTTATAATGGGAGGTCTTATAAGGGAGGTCCCACTGTACTTACAAAGAAGGGCGATGTCTCAGAGACGTAGGTCTTGCATGTGGGAGGGAGTCTTATAATGGGAGGTCTTATAAGGGAGGTCCCACTGTACTTACAAAGAAGGGCAATGTCTCAGAGACGTAGGTCTTGCATTGGGAGGGAGTCTTATAATGGGAGGTCTTATAAGGGAGGTCCCACTGTACTTACAAAGGGCGATGTCTCAGAGACGTAGGTCTTGCATTGGGAGGGAGTCTTATAATGGGAGGTCTTATAAGGGAGGTCCCACTGTACTTACAAAGAAGGGCGATGTCTCAGAGACGTAGGTCTTGTATTGGGAGGGAGTCTTATAATGGGAGGTCTTATAAGGGAGGTTCCACTGTACTTACAAAGAAGGGCGATGTCTCAGAGACGTAGGTCTTGCATTGGGAGGGAGTCTTATAATGGGAGGTCTTATAAGGGAGGGTCTACTGTAGAGGGATAGGGAGAGAAAGAACAAGAAAGAGAAAGAACAAGACGCAACAAAATTCTGAAAGTTGTGACTCTCACATCAAAATTGTAAAGAGGTTTAAGTTGGTATGTGACCAAGAATTGGTGCCATGAAAAATAGAGTTATGCGATAGTTATGATACAGTGGAACCTCCCTTATACAGGGATGTGAGAGCTACGCGTAAGCGCGTAAATGCGCTTTTTTCATTTGGAAAAAAAAATACAGAGAGAGATTGTCGAGTTAGGTAGCCTTTCTTTGCGTGCACACACAGTGAAAACGAAAGCAGTTTGTAGCATGAGTACAATCCCTTGACTGAATTTTGTAAGCTTCTCTGTGGTTGGCCAGTTACGTCCAATATACGTCATTTTTATATGTTTGGCTATGATTTTGAAGGCGGATTTTGATGTTTTCAAAGCTTCTGAATGACTTGTTTCATCGTCAACTATAAAAAATTATTTATCACACCATAGATGTGAGGAAAGAGGAGATCGACAAAGGATGCCAGCACAAATTTGACAGGGCTTGGCTGGATGAAACTGTAACGGACAGTAAGATCCGTGTAGGTGAACAGCGAAAAAATTGATGTCTGAGGCAAAAGTTTTGTTTAAGCACTTTGACAATACCATCACTACGCTTTTTTGTTTGGGGCCCTCTCACATCCCTGCTTATAAGACCTTGAAAAACCATCCAAAATGAGGTCTTATAAGGGAGGGGTCTTATAATGGAGGTAATTTTAATATTTACAAAGGGCAATTTCTCAGAAAAGTAGCCTGTAGGTCTTATGTGGGAGGGAGTCTTATAAGGGAGGTTCCACTGTAGTGATCATCATATTCACAATAAACGTAATAGCGTACTAACAAAGGAAGGAACTTTGTGTGTAAATGCCTGATAAGTGATCATCTCAATTCTTATCATCTGTTTAGTGTTCAGAAGTATCTTGGAATGTAAACTTAACCAACTAACTATCTGTTTAGTGTTCAGAAGTATCTTGGAATGTAAACTTAACCAACTAACTGAAAACATTACTAATTTAATCTTCATGATTCAGCCCTCTAGTCTAAACCAACACAAACTTGTCCATTTAACCTTAGTTCAGATTTCGTTTGATTTTCAATCATATATTTCTTTCTCAGGCAAGAATGTTTTTTTATCGATGAATGTATTCAAGTGAAAGAAAAAAAATAAGTTTTTTTAAAAATCTATTTAAAAAACACAAATCCCTTATTCACAACTTTCAGTAGAAGAAGAAGAAAAAAAGAAAAGAATTCTCAAACAAAACATGCACAAAACAATATAAATGACAATTTTGACAAAGAACCATATCACCATGTGCATCTTTAAAGGTGCACCCTGACGGGTGAGTTTTTGCAAGAAACACGTCGAGATCACCAGAAAGACAGCCTTTTCAAGGATCGGAACACTCACTTTGCTCTGGTTTCCTAGAAATTAAACCGTCAAAATGGCGATTCCTCCTTGGCGGAGATGTCGGAGAGAGTAGCCATTTTGGATGGGGTGGGTGGAGGTCACTCGTGGTTGAAGCGTTTTCTTTTTTTGTAGTGCAGTAAAAAAAAATTGGAGCTACTTCCTTTGTTGTGAATGAAACTCCTTTAGACTAACTGTATAAAAAAATAAAAAATAAAAAGGCTTGTATTGCGAAAAGTTTGTGCAAACGATTTGGCGGCCATTAAAAAAGAGACGGCACACAACCTTCTCTTTGGGTGAAAGAATTTGACTTCCAGCACCTCCGCCAAGGAGGAATCACTGATTTGACGGTTTTGATTGTTTGCAATCTCTGTAAAGGGTGTTTTTCTGGTGCATTCGACGTGTTTCTTACAAAAACTCATCCATCAGGGTGCCCCTTTAAAAATGTTTTCAGAATGTTAATCCCTATCAACTCAAGTTGGGATTATTTAGTCGTGAAACAGCATTATCTTATTCATTGTCCGTCACCGAAGGAGAAGGGCATTGCGGTGACCAGCGTCTGTTACTTTTTTTGTTCTTTTTTTCATCTTCCTTCCTTTCCTTTTTGTTTTGTTTTCCTTTTTTTTTGGTATGAGCATTGCGGAGATCCAGCAGCGGTCAGTGAACCTGATAAACAGAGATCTTCCGAACATGAAGCAGCATCAGCTAAAGAAAGGAAAAGCATGTTAGAAACAAAACAAAACAAAAACCACAGAAGAAACACACACAACAACAGAACAAGTGCAACTGAAGACAAACAAAACACCCACCCTACTCCTTGAAAAATGGCTGTGCCAAGAAGACACAGCGTAACTGCGTACATGACAGCTCATGTTCTACTCGGAACAGTGTTCAGGCATGAAAACAGTTCCGCCGTCCCCGCTGATTTTGTTTTTGAAATCGAGCGATCTCCGCCGGAAAAAAAAATCTCAGCTGAAAAAACAACCAAAAAAATACAAAAAATAAAAATTATGTTTACAGGGCACATTCTTCATTTCGCGCCTTTTTGCTCTTCCGCCGTTGTCATTTCCAAGATGGCGTCCACCGAGAACGGTTGTATCGAGTTGGAGTTGCCCTCCCCCCCCCCCCCCCCCCCCCCAAACAAAACTTCTGATGTTAGCTGAAAATCCAGGTGGAAGGATTTCTCGGCTGAAAAAATCTCTTTTTTTTTGGAACAGTAGTTTTCATGCCTGAGTGTTACATCATCTATTCCCTTTCTTATCATTATGGCTGTGGATCTATCAACTGACTCAAAAGGAGGAGCTTTACATAAAGAAAGTGAACCGCAATGGGTCAGAAATGCTGGACAAAAAACAACTGCATGAGAGAAAATAGTACCGATGAAATAAACAAGCAGAAAATGCATGTGACTTGCCCTATAAAAGCAGCCTCAAAACACTATGCTATACTTATTCCGTTGAGAACAAGCAGCCATTAGCTTAAATTAAACACAACCATATTTTCACCCTTGCTTCAATGCTTTTTATCAAATAATATCAATTACAGTGGATTAAGACACACTGACACACACACAGAGCTGTTTATATGTGACCCAGCACCACGAAAGGGACATTAAGTGTCAAACTGACCATTCTGAGATAATTACACAGTAGGAAACTTCAGACAGTTCCCTTTCTAATGATGCAAGAACCATTCTTGTATCTTTTTCCGTTCCAGAGTTATGAGCATTTTGAGAAATCACGGTCTAAAGTCAAGCCTAGCAGAAAAAAATATATTGACTTACTTATTTTAAAGCGCTTATAAGAGTATTTAGAGACCATATTAAAGACTATCCTTGATAGATATGAAATATAACATGTTAGAGAACACGAAAATACCCACAACTCAACCAAAAAAAACCAACAACAAAATATAATTAAAAACATGAGATTTTTTACTTTTCAAGCCTGTTGTGAAAAACTAGCTCAGCGATTTCTTCTTCTTCTGCGAGGTCTTATAAGGGAGGAAATTTTAATACTTACAAAGAAGGGCAATGTCTCAGAGAAGTAGGTCTCATGTGGGAGGGGGTCTTATAATGGGAGGTCCTATAAGGGAGGTTCCACTGCAGAAGAATAAATCGGCGATTTAATGTCTCTTTCATGGTGCTCGGCCACATATTACATTTCATCTAACTCCTACAGCTAGTTCTGAATAAGCAAGCCCCTGAAAATCAAAACGAAAAGAAAGTCTAAGCTACAAAAAAAGCGCATTATACTTCAAGAGCTAACAAAAAAGAGAGAGCCAACTCGTTGTTTCCTAAGCAAATGATCTGACAAAAATGAGACCCCTTTTGTCCTTGTTTCGTCCTGTTCTAAACACTGTATTTCGCACCATAACTCATCAGTTTCAATGTTACAAAACAACCTTTCTAATTTCTAAGACAGTTGATTAATTTCTACACATAATATCTACACTGAGAAATGTGCAGGTACACAAAAATGTGACAACTGTTGGGTGATCGCTGAATAAATAAATGCACGTCTAAATCAAAAGTTTATCTTTAATGATCAATTTGTCGAATATGATTCAGCATGCTGCATGCATAGAAAAATAAGTTTATGGTTTTGATTTCTTTTTTTCTCTCTTTTACTCTCTCCAAGTAGTGGTGTTATTATGATGTCCATTTGTTCCAATACCTAAAAACAAACAAAACAAAATCTGTCTCAAATTAAGCAAAGCAAATTAAAAAAATATTGACTAAGCAGAGATCAACCCTATCACCTGTTATCAAATGTTCCCAGATAATATTATGGTAAGAACTGATAAATCACAGACCAATTCACGAATGATGAAATGTTGGTCTGTAAGTGATTGAATTACTACGGACTCGATACATTCCATCAACTAAACATCTCGCGTACATAAGAACGATGATGAAATCTTTTCTTTAAAAAAACCCAACGCAACGACAAAAATGAATTTCTTTGTGAGCAGCAGGCGAACCGAATTCAGTGATATTCAGGTCATGTAACCACAAATGCATCTTAAACAGTGAACACAGGTAATGTAAATTAGAACAAACAGCCAATCATTTTTGCAGTCTATTCTAATTTGCATTTTACTACACGTGTTAACTGCTTAAGACGCACTCGTGATAACGGTGCCAGGTGACTCATCATTTCAATAAATCATCTTTAACTCAGTGTCTTTCTCTCTCTAGCATAGCAACACTCACACGGGTATCATTTGTCTTTCACAACACCATCACCCCCAGACAGAAGCAACATAAAATAGTAAGAAAACAGCAGTTGATTTTGCCTTTATACTTTAGAGGGGGGGAGAAACGGGAGAAAAAACAACCTTAACCCTTTCACCACCAATGTCGCATTTATGCACCACAATGGTCTAACACTCGTGTCACTAAAAGGCATCAAATCAGGGCCCCCTATCCAAAGACCCTATTTTCTTCATTTAGGTAGGTACGGATAGGTCTAATGTTACATATGTCACAGAGGAATTCGCAATATTGCAAATATTTTATTTTCTCTACCCAGTTAAGTTTAATGGTATTTTTTGGCTGAAAAATGGCTGGCAGCGAAAGGGTTAAATACAGAGAAAGAAAGACGAGAGTCACAACCTTTTTTGCAGGCACCATGCACAACTAGACGAAAGTACGGATTTTTTTGATTTTTTAAAAAGAGCCAAGACGTCATCCATAATGTTCTTCAATATATTAGGAAGGTTTCGATATTATTTCTTATTTAAGATCTTATCTCACAAACAGGATTTCATCAGAAGTGTAGAATCACCTTAAACATAAAGGTTAAAGTTCCCATAGCCATTTAAGGCTGTCGGAAAAGTTATTCAGTCCTTAACCGTGTCCCTCCCGCCCCCTGTGGGGATACAGGGGAGGGGGGTGTCTTTGGCACAAATAGTTCCCCCACCTTCTGGAAGTTCTGTGCTTGTAACTTCCTCTAACAGTCATCTATCAACTTTCTGCCTTACAAAAAAAACAAAAACAAAAAAACAAACAAACAACTTTCTGCCTTACTGGTTCATTCTTCTGCTCTTTTTCCCCCCCAGAAATTCTTACAGATTTTCTCCAGGCGAAGACAGGACATGCAGGGCCTAATTTTATTTCTCAGTTAGGCGCGTAACAGCAGCATGACGCATCTGCGCTCATATGACAGGAAACACCAGTCTGAGCGACTGAAGAAGAAGAAGAAGAAGAAGAAGAAGAAAAAAGAAAGGTAAGCCCACCCCTTCCACCGCATTTACCTTCCCCAAACCAAAGTCATGTACCTACTTACATATTGGAGGATCAAGGAAAACAAGAGTTAACTGACTTTCCCAAAGACAACAACACCCAAGCCAAACAAGGACTTGCACTGGCAGCCATTCGATTATCAGTGAGCCAGCCAGCTGACGAAGAGACTTCCTGTCATTAGTTTCTGTGAGGGTGAGATGTTATCAGAGAGTGACAGTGCTGGTGAATGAGGGTGGATGTCTTTGTGAGTGAGAATCATGTTATTTTTGTTACTTTATTTCTTTGCACTGGAATGTTGGTAGTATGACTATCTTGTTGATTTTAATGCATGTTTTTAATGTTGATTTTAATGTTGCTACTGTAAAGCGCATCGAGCATACTACTGTATGGATTTTAGTGCTATATGAAATAAAATTATTATTATTATAACTCATTTTTGCTGCACTACATCATACCCCCCCTCCCCTCCTCAAATTCCTCTTCTTCTTCATTCCCATGGCCATAATGGATAAGGTACATAATGTGTCCGGTTTTCAGCTTTCACTGGTCTCCCCGCTGCACACAGCCGACACATTCCAATTTCTGAGGAGCTCAAAGGAGAAAAATTATTTGGAAGATTTTTTTTTTTTAAAGGCAGGAGAATGGTCCAATAAGTCAGAAAGATAGAAGATGACACAAAGCAAAGGGAAAAGGCAGAGTCAAAGAGAGTGGCAGATTAGAGGAAGCTACAAGCACAGAACTTCCAGAAGGTGGGGGAACTATTTATACAAAAGACCCCCCGGTATCGCCCCGGGGGGGCTGCCAAGTGAATAATAATAAAATAGGTGGGAAAGTTAGTAGGAATAGAAATAAAGATTTCTGAACATCTGCTCCAAAATAATTTGGATTCTATGGTAAAGAATACCAAATTGTAATTTAAATGGAATCAAAAATAAAAGAAAACGTGTGGCCAAAATCGGAGCTTTAAAAAAAAAAAAGGCCTTGAATTTTGAAAGCAACTTTCTCTGTAACACACACACACTCTCTCTCTCTCTCTCTCTCTCTCTCTCACACACTCACTCTCTCACACATTCTCACACACACACACACTCTCTCACACATACACTCTCTCTCTCTCTCTCTCACACACTCTCTCTCTCTCTCTCTCTCTCACACACACACACTCTCTCACACATACACTCTCTCTCTCTCTCTCACACTCTCTCTCTCTCTCTCTCTCACACACACACACACACTCTCTCACACATACACTCTCTCTCTCTCACACACACTCTCTCTCTCTCTCTCTCTCTCTCACACACACACACTCTCTCACACATACACTCTCTCCTCTCTCTCTCTCACACACACTCTCTCTCTCACACACCTCACACACACATATGGAAAGAAAAAGACAGCAAACCCTATCAACTACATGCACTTTTTTTTTTTTGGCAAGATAAAAATAATAAAACAAAAGTAGTACATGTACTGAGGTGGAATTCGGCTGTGAACAAAAAAATCGGTTAAAACAACAACCCACATGAAAAGATATGGAACTGCTAAACATACCCACACATATTAGCTTGTTCATTAGATTTATAATTATACAGAATGACTACATTCATACATTAAAACAAAATTAAAATGCGCTTTATTAATTATGCATGATGACTCTCATATCGATTTACATACAGTCAAACCTCTATTTTAAAACTTCCAAAAAAGTCAGGAAAAATCGGTCTTAAATGGGAGGGGTCTTATAACGAGGTTGGCTTTATACATAAATTATAATAAGATAATTACACCCATGCCCAATAAACCGGTCTTAAACGAGAGGAGGTCTTTTAACGGATGTTGGTTTTATACATAAATTATAATAAGATAATTACACCCATGCCCACTAAACCGGTCTTAAACGATAGGAGGTCTTTTAACAGAGGTTGGTTTTATACATAAATTATAATAAGATAATTACACCCATGCCCACTAAACCGGTCTTAAACGAGAGGAGGTCTTTTAATGGAGGTTGGTTTTATACATAAATTATAATAAGATAATTACACCCATGCCCAATAAACCGGTCTTAAACGAGAGGAGGTCTTTTAACGGAGGTTGGTTTTATACATAAATTATAATAAGATAATTACACCCATGCCCACTAAACCGGTCTTAAACGATAGGAGGTCTTTTAACAGAGGTTGGTTTTATACATAAATTATAATAAGATAATTACACCCATGCCCAATAAACCGGTCTTAAACGAGAGGAGGTCTTTTAATGGAGGTTGGTTTTATACATAAATTATAATAAGATAATTACACCCATGCCCAATAAACCGGTCTTAAACGAGAGGAGGTCTTTTAACGGAGGTTGGTTTTATACATAAATTATAATAAGATAATTACACCCATGCCCAATAAACCGGTCTTAAACGAGAGGAGGTCTTTTAACGGAGGTTGGTTTTATACATAAATTATAAGATAATTACACCCATGCCCAATAAACCGGTCTTAAACGAGAGGTCTTATAATGGAGGGTTTTATAAAAGAGGTTTGACTGTAATTTTCCCTACAAAATATGACATCATATGGAGAGAAAACCCCCCCACCACAACTCTATGATAATTTTAAACACAAAATGTCACTCTATGGGCATCATATGGAGAAACAAAAACCCACTACAACTCCGTGATACTATGGTTTAAACACACAGAATGTTACCAATATGATTTCATGACCAAGCAAAAGTTTTGATATGCTGTCAATACATATTCCTATAAAACTTTCCTGCATACATTGGTAACATGTTGAGTAATGTATATATTCCAAATCTAAACCCCCTTACTACTACAGATATGTCTTGTGTACGGTTTCTATACTCGTACATACCATTTCATGTACCACAATTCGCGGACTATAAGCCGCAACTGTTCTTTTTACCCCCCCCCCCCCCTTGCAGCTAGTACAGCGCCGCGGCCTAAACGTTACCGAAAGTGAAAGTAAACTCAACTCAGTGGCAGGGCTCCCAGGGACCCCCATTTGGGGGTCTATGAAGTACTAAAATTCTAAAGGACTCTCTAAAAGAATGTGCAGGGGGTCCCAGGGACGCACTAGAAAAATTCTGTTTAGCATTCGCAATGCCACTGGGACCCTCTATCCTGCCTCTAGGACCCTCTATACTGTAAGTGAAGGAGTCCCTGGGACCCCTTGTTAGCGGGACGATTGGGAGCCCTGAGTGGCATCCTGGATTCAGACCTTTGATCTGTGGCCTTGTTCACGGTTGATGACAAAAATATCACCTTGATTTCGGTATATTTTTCACAAAATGATGATCTGTTTCGCGGTCCGATACCTTCGTTTTGGCAGTCGACACACCCGCGATCAACTCTAGACTCAACCGGAAGCGGACATCGTACATCGCCACGCTTCTGCAGCTTATGCGTAACCTTTTTCAGATATTTTTTTTAAAAGTAGGGGGTGCGGCTTATATTACGAAGCAGCTTGTAGTCCGTGAATTACAGTACTGTTCAAGATATCTATGTACACAACATACCCTGAAACAAAGCATTATACATTTTTACAGAAATGAAGAAGGCCGTTGGCCCCCCAAAAAAAAAACCACAGTAATAATAGTAATCAACAAAAAGTTAATCTTTACATTAATAATCACTCATCAAAGGAGGGGGGGATAAATCAGGGAAAATATCACAGACGTTCTCTCACAAGAGTTTGGTCCCTTTCCATACAAAGGGGGCGGCAGCAGCAGTGACCCATGACCTCGAATGACCTCTGAACCACCACTACCCACTCCTCACCCCACCCTTCCACCCACCCACCCTCACATTCTAACAGTCAGAGATGCTCTTTTTGTTCAAGAACGCTTTTGTTTGTACACAGAATAGATAGACAGGGAGAAAGGTGGCAGACTGGTTAAGACGTTCGCCTGCCAAATGTAATGCGTGACTGCAACGCGAGTGACCCGGTGTTCGAATCCCGGCCTCGCCCTTTCTTTCTGGTTTGACAGGAAAATCGAACTGAACGTCCAGTCCTTCGGATGGGGACTTAGAGCTAGTCTAACTCGTGCGCTTTACGCACGTAAAAATCCCACGGCAGTTGAAAGTCGGTAAGAGCAGGGAGAAATCCCGCTGCCTGGTATGGCCAAATTGATAGCTAGGTTTTCCAAGTGTGCCCCCCCCCCCCCTCCTCACCCTGTGCCCCCCCCCCCCAATTTTATATATATATAGAATGGCTAGGCGCTGCACTTGCGGCGACGCGCTCTCCAGGGGAGAGCAGCCCGATTTTTTCACAGTGATAAGTCTCTGTGCCAAGAAGATACCAAATACCAATCCCAATAGATTTCTTTACAGTTGTTGACGCATTGCGCTTTTACTTTCACATTTAAAATTAATAATTACAAAGTTGAAGATGAAGTAGAAACTTTAAAAAAAAAGTCTACTTGGTGAGTACGAAAAGTTTGTTCGCTGGGGGGGGGGGGAATAAAAAAGGTTTTTTTTATAATATGTGCGAAGCCGACATGGTTTGTAGCATGGTTAAATTGAAAAAGAGAACCCCCACTTTGGTTGCAATAAAATGTGTATCCCAAGAGTCCACAATTAGTGGAAGGGTATCTCCCTGTGGGGATACTGGGGGGAGGGGGGTCTTTAGTAAAAAATAGTTCCCCCACCTTGAAGTTCTGTGCTTGTAACTTCCTCTAATCTGCCACTCTCTTTGACTCTGACTTTTCCCTTTGCTTTCTATCATCTACTATCTTTCTGACTTATTGGCCCCATTCTCCTGACTTAAAAAAAAAAAAATCTTACAAATAATTTTTCTCCCTTGAGCTGAGCTCCTCCGAAATCAGAATGTGTCGGCTGTATGCAGCGGGGAGACCAGTGAAAACTGAAAACAGGACACATACGTACCTTACCCATTATGGACATATGGCCTGGGAACACAGAAGAAGTGGAAGGGATTAAACTGTGCATATTTACAAAACTGAAATTGGACAGAAAAAAAAATCAATAAAATACACCACTAAAGGTGTCTGACGGTCTTTCTTTCTTCTTTAAAAAAAAAAAAAATCCTGACAAATCAATGACTGAATTTCAAGTAAGCATCAGACCTGCTATAACAGTACCTCCAGGATCTGCTCCGAGCACTGAATGATGGTTCATCTCAAATGTGCACTTTGTGGCTGAGCGGGCGTTAACAGAGCGGGCGTTAAACCCGACTTTTATTCATCAATGACTAGTAGTGCTTGTGAGAAAAAAACCACATTCTTGAGGAAATTCATTTGAAGTTTTGGGAATGTGTCAAACTGTGCAAAGATATAACAACAAACGGAAATTGTTTTTTGTAACGAAGAAGTACAGTGAATGCAGTTAAACTAGTTTAATTAGATTCCTCCACACAGCCGGCCCTTTCTGACAGAATACTCAAACATTTCAAACAATCTTTGGCACAAAAAGAGAGAGAGAGAGAGAGAGAGAGAGAGAGAGAGAGAGAGAGAGAGAGAGAGAGAGAGAGAGAGAGAGAGAGAGAGAGAGAGAGGCTGACAAAGACTCAAAGAAACAAGAGAGAGAGAGAGAGATGTTAATTAAGTATGTCATAGCCAATCGTATGTGACCTTACCCAACCCCTCCCTTAACTCCCCAAACTTCATCACAGGCTTTTGCAATGAAAAACAATAACAAAACAAACGACGACGACGAATCAAAAGAAGCCTGAAAAGTACGTCTCAAACTTGTCGTCATCATCATCATCTTCTTCGCTACTGCCACCTTCCCACAATGCCGCAGACGGCAGGAAACTGGAGGCAAACGTCCCGTCCCTTTCGACGACATCATGATAATCATCATCATCATCATCATCATCGCCATCATTGTCATTTTGGTGATCGCTGGTTTTGGCGGTGACGACGTTGACAACGCCTGACGCTGAGAGAGAACGGGAGGGTGGAGGAAGCTGATGGTGGCAGTGGTGGTAGAGATGGTGGTGGTGGTGGTGGTGATGATGACAAGAAGGAAGAGAGCTGGCGGAAAAAGAAGAAGACGACGAAGAAGAAGAAGAGGGAGAAGAAGGAGGACGAAAAGAAAACTCTGCTGTTTGGCTGGTAGTGGACGTACTGGTGGTGGTGGTGGTAGCAGGAGGGAGGGGGAGGGAGGGTAGTGTAGAGCAGGGGCAGGTGGGAGAGAAGGGTGGGGGTGGGGGAGGGGGTGGGTCTACTTGACGAAGGTGCGCGAGCGCCGGCTCCGGCCCCTGGATGGAGAGGGGCCATCCCCAAACAAAAAACTGAAACTGAGAAACAGAAGAAAGAAAAATCATTAAAAAATAATGAATGGATTTTAAAAACAATCTCTGAGAGCGCATAATGTTTGTCGCATTTAACTCCCACCTTTATGGCCCCATAAAAACGAAAACAAAACCTTTACGGCAATGACGATTTCCAACATATTCCCATACTTTCCCCCCCCCCCCCCCCTTTCCTTCCTCATCAGTCACATAAATCGCATGCAAAAAACACACCAAAAAAACATTGGGTGGCGCGCCTCTGGCTGCGACGCGCTCTCCAGGTAGGAGCAACCCGAATTTCACAGAGACGCCTCTGTGACTATAAAGTACCTAATACCTAATACCTACTCAAAGTTCATGTGAGTAGTCAGTCAGTCAGTCCACAAGAAGGACAAGTTAAAATTGTAAAATTCTAACCTTTAATCCCTTGATCGTTGGAGAACATTTTAGGGGAACAAATGGAAAAGGTCAACTTGTTAGAGTTGACCTTTTTAAAACACAAAACTCCCCCGAAGTCGGAGTGTGGCTGCCCACGTGGCGGGGCAATAAAAAACACGGTAACGCACGTAATGATCTCATCCATAGCTGATGCACTTGTACGATGGTGTTCAAGTGCTTCCGCTGTTGGGATGATCCCTGGAGTCTTTTAGCCAGGGTACGACGGTGACAACAACAACAACACACAAAACTGCATTTCAGAGTAATTCCTCTTCATCTGATCACAGCGCCCCTGTGGGGATACCAGGGGTCTTTTGTATAAATAGTTCCCACACCTTCTGGAAGTTCTGTGCTTGTAACTTCCTCTCATCTGTCACTCTCTTTAACTCTGCCTTTTCCCTTTGCTTACTGTCATCTACTGCCTTTCTGCCTTTCCGGTCCATTCTCCTGCCTTTTTTCATGCAACACTTTCAAAAAGATTTCCTCCAGCCGAAGTCAGACTTGCTGGGCCTAACTGCAGCATGACGCACCTGCGCTCATAATTGACAGGAAACTGTCTGAGCGATCGAGGAAGAAGAATCTGATGACAGCATCAGTGACATCGTCAATCACGTGCGAGATACAATACGAGGCAATCAAGAGGGTAAATGTCAATCAACGAAAAACATAACTGAGGTAATACAAACTATTACAAGTTAGGGCCATGTTGGCTTAGAAAATATGAAATAGTCAACGTGAGCAAGCAGTCAAATTCAGATTTATTATTTTTCAAAATCTTGCGCCATATTATATTAACCCTATTATTGCGAAAACTAGAAGAGTCCTATTCGTTGTTCATCATACAATATGAATAGAGTTTTGCAAAGGACAAAGCTCTTTATTCACAAAAATCTACATGTACCGAAATTTAAGAACTAAAAGGCAATACTTTTTATCCCAGACTGAGACCCCTGCGCTTTACAACATGACAAACAAAATAGTAAGTGTAATTACAAAATCCAAAATTTGTGTACAATTTGTGGGGGTGCGCCTTATAAAACCTTATAGTCCGAAAAATATCGTATAGAAACAAATAGCATTCACACGAACAACAGATATTGATGGGTTATATGTGATTATTAAAAAATGATAAGATATGAATTCTATGTAAAAGGCAAGAGTGGTGTTAGTTTCACAATTTTAAAAAAAATCTATAAAGCAACAATAACAAAAAATTAAAATAAAAGGTAGTCTGGTCTTGTCTGATGCTACCATCAAAGTGGTACACCAAAGGAAAAAAATTATGTTATTAAAAAATAATAAAATTGATAGCTTTCGCTTTCAGTTGTGAACCTGGCACTATTAAATTAAGACAGCTTGTTGAGAATTAAAATACCTTGCCAATTCCACAAGAGTTTGAACCACTGTTCTAAATATGTATGTATGAAAAACACACCAAATCAATGAAAAAAAGACAGTGCGCAAAACACAATGGAGTGAGCAACATGAAGTGCACACACAAGCGGATATTCCGTGCGCAATCCATAAATAAGTGAAACAAAGAAGGGAAAAGATGTGCGCACGTGTACAAATTTCCCCTATACGCGTAAACCTTTATCCTTCTTTCTGCCACTTATTTAGGGTTTTCTGTACGGAACTTACGCGTCTAATGTGAACCCGGCCTAATGCCAGAAATATAATCAAGGGAGAGAAAACAGCATAGAAATCCACCGAAACCGATTTCTGATCACACTGACAAAAGAAAGTGACAACGTAAGAATAAAAATTCAGTAGATTAACCCTCTTGCATTTATTCCGCCCAAAACCGCCCGTCCGGAAGTTGCCTCGGTGTATTCAAGCCGCCCATAGCTTGCCCCCACTCTGAGACCCCCTCTGATGGCATTTTCATCACGCACTAAGTTCTGGCTTGTTCTACACACACTATGAAGAAGCTTCTCACTTGCAGTGATGCGATAGTAACTGTATGGTGCTCTGTGTGCTTCAAAAGACAGATTTTCCTGAAAATGTAAGAAAGAATCCGAACACCGGAAGAAGCTTTGTCTGTAACAAATGCGAATGCAAGAGGGTTAAGTTTAACAAAAGTTTGAGAAAGAAGATCTGGTAAACACATGTGTGAGCGTCCGAGCAAATGCGTGCAACCTTACAAAACTGCTACACAAAGTTGGGGCTTGGAATAAAAAAAACAATTTTAAAGAACGGATTAGGTGATAAGACAAAACAGAAACCCACGTTTTCGTGGCCATATCACTGCTTTCTACTTTTTACAAAGAGAGCACCGACAAGATCCAAACTCTCGGTGAATGAAAATCCAGGCGAAGCTCACTCTAAAGACCAAAATAACGGCATGCAACGAACACATGTAACACACAATAATACACAAAACAACTACTCAGACCACACGACTAAAGCAGATACAAAATGGACTTTTCGGATGATGAAAAAACAACCACAGATTGGATTACAATGCATGAACTAATTATGGTAGCAAAACATCCTTCCTTTTATCATCTGCCTTCATCGTGTTGAAGATTATGATTAAAAAGATTTTTTTTTGTGTTTTTTTTTTTGGGGGGGGGGGGGGGGGGGGGGGTTCAAAGGAAAGAATATGTAAAACTGGTGGGTTTTTTTCACCCTGATTATTCTCTATCCTTGAATCAAATCTTCAAATATGTAACTAACTTCCTTCAATTTTGAATCTCATAACTATCCTTCTACATAGTAAACAGTGTACCTACAAATACTTAAAATTATTCCTGACTATCTTGGGCTCTATCTTTCCCCCATAATATCTTATTTCACTTTCTACTCTATCCTTGCTGAACTTATTTTCTGTCTTTTTCGTACTACCCCCTAAAGTGCAGCAGAATCTTCAACGTGATGACGTTGGCTGCCTAAGGCGAAGAAGAAGAAGAAGAAGAAGAAGAAGAAGAAGAAGAAGAAGAAGAAGAAGAAGAAGAAGAAGACTCCACTGAACTCCACCAAAGTGACTCAGCAGAAGTGCAGTGTCTCCTCAGTTGGTTGCCTCCTGACAGCCTAACATAGATTCGCTCCCCTTGGACTGCTGGTCTCGGATTCTGCGACTTGAACAAACCGGGGTGTAGCTGCGAATTGGGATTCGGAACGAGCGGCGTGGGAGCAACACCACTGTACAGCCCAGAAGATGGGACAGCAACAACAAAAAAAAGAAAAAGAAGAAGAAGAAGAAGATGCATGTTGATGAATGAATGTGCGAGAGAATGAAGGAATTGTGGAAGGATGAGAGGGGGAGGGGGGGGGGGGGATAAAATATGTTATAATAAAACTGTTGGCATAAGCTGTCAACATAGACATGGATGTTGAGGCAGAGTCTATACATGTGTGCTCCTGGGAAATAAAAATAATCCTGCAAGGCAGGGGTCCAGCAGCCGTCCAGGCCTCGGCCGAGTGCAGGGACAGCGCCCCTCCTAGGGGTTCCCCCTGGAAGCTGAAGGGAAACAACAGTTTCCAATGTAATTGACAGGTTCTCGTTGCACTTTCACTTCTGGTTG
>JAGGCT020000817.1:0-25000 GCA_017654935.2 Phymorhynchus buccinoides
GTCCTCGACCTCGATGAGGCGAGTCTTGAGCTCGTTGCGTTCCATCAGCACCTGCCGCAGCTCCTGCAGGGTGAACCGCGGACGGTTCGGGTCCTTCAGGTCGATGATCAGCTTCCCCTCCAGGTCCAGACCTGCACCATGACATGCGCACAGAATGACAATCAGCTTCCCTTCAGGTCGATGATCAGCTTCCCCTCCAGGTCCAGACCTGCACCATGACATGCGCACAGAATGACAATCAGCTTCCCTTCAGGTCGATGATCAGCTTCCCCTCCAAGTCCAGACCTGCACCATGACATGCGCACAGAATGACAATCAGCTTCCCTTCAGGTCGATGATCATCCCCTCCAGGTCAGACATGCGCACAGAATGACTATCAGCTTCCCTTCAGGTCGATGATCAGCTTCCCTCCAGGTCCAGACCTGCACCATGACATGCGCACAGAATGACAATCAGCTTCCCTTCAGGTCGATGATCAGCTTCCCCTCCAGGTCTAGACCTGCACCATGACATGCGCACAGAATGACTATCAGCTTCCCTTCAGGTCGATGATCAGCTTTCCCTCCAGGTCTAGACCTGCACCATGACATGCGCTCATAATGACTATCAGCTTCCCTTCAGGTCGATGATCAGCTTTCCCTCCAGGTCTAGACCTGCACCATGACATGCGCACAGAATGACTATCAGCTTCCCTTCAGGTCGATGATCAGCTTCCCTCCAGGTCCAGACCTGCACCATGACATGCGCACACAATGACAATCAGCTTCCCTTCAGGTCGATGATCAGCTTCCCCTCCAGGTCCAGACCTGCACCATGACATGCGCACAAAATGACTGTCACATGGTGCAACTCCCCCAAATGACAAAAACCTGAAGGATAAGGGTCCAGGGGCGGCCAGGCCCCGGCGGGGTGCAGGGGCAGAAACAACCCTGTCTGTTGGGGGATTTATGGGGGGGGCAATGCCTGAAGCTGAAGCAAAAATTGAATTATGAAGGTATTTTAATTTTTGGACAAAGTTCCAGGACAAAGTTGATAGGTTTATTTAATTTGAAAGCACAATTTATACAAATGTTTGTAAGTGTTTGAAAAATACAGCAGTATATACGCTTCTTTCTCTGTAAGTGTGTGTGTGTGTGCGTGTGTGTGTGTGTGTGTGTGTGTGTGTGTGTGTGTGTGTGTGTGTGTGTGTGTGTGTGTGTGTGTGTGTGTGTGTGTGTTTTTAAAACACACAAAAAAGGAACCTCCTTTTCAGGTAAAATTGAAATAAAAGGAAATCCTTGTGAAAACAAAAAGTTGCACCCATGCAATCAGCTTCCCTTCTAACTTCTTAGCCATGTCTTGCATGACACATGCACAAACTGAACAATTTGGCAAGCACAGTGGGGCAGCTGATAGACTCGCTGGTCCGGCCATCCTCAGACACGTTAACCCCCCACCGTCCCTTCCCAGTCTCTGAAGCCTCTCCCCAGCACACCCACACACATTTCAACAAATTAGACACACACACACAGACACATACCAGGAGAAGTGGGGCAGCTGACAGACTGGCTGGTCCGGTCGTCCTCAGACACGGTGCCCCCTCCCACTCCAGTCTCTGAGGCCAGGGTGGGTGCTGGCATGCCTCCATCTTGGGCGTCCTCCGGGTCGTCCTCTTCTGGCTGCTGGAAAAAACAACAGACAAACAAAAAATCACCAAGTCGTGGGAGCAACACCACTGTACGGCCCAGAAGATGGGACAGCAAAAAAAAAAATCCAAAAAACCACCAAGTCTCCCATTGGACTGCTGGTTTCGGATTCTACGACTTGAACAAGTCGGGGTGTGGCTGCGAGTTGGCACTCGGAATGAGTGGTGTGGGAGCAAAGCCAGTGTACGGCCCAGAAGAACAGACAGCCAAAAAAAAATCACCAAGTCAAAAAAACTTCATCAACTTTAAAAGAAATGATTAACTTGAGCTTTAGAAAAGGAAAAATCCAAACATTCAATACAAGGAAAGAAAAAATAGAGAGAAATTTAAACCTAAAAAAACCCACACGTCAAATAGCAAAATATAGCCCAAACCTTCCTCAAATGTCAATCTAAGTTTCTAAGGTGCGCCTTAAAGTCTGAAAAATACTTTTTGCTTGTCTGGCAGATCTCCAACTCCTTTTCCTCACCTCTTCACTCTGCCTCTGCTGAGCGATGGCCGCCCTGACGGCGGCGCGCTGCTCCTCGAACTTCTCCTGCTCGCTGATCATGACCTTGACCTTCTCCACCTCCTTCTCCTTCTCCGTGAGGGCCATCTCCAGCTCCACCCGCTCCTCGTGCAGCACCCGCGCCTGCTTCTTGTGGCTGTTGTTCTTGCGCCGGAGGTCCCCGTTCACTCTTGCGATTTGCTCCAGTTGGGCTTGAAGCTGTTTTGAACACAGTAAAAGTTCTATTACAAAAAAAGAAGAAAAACCCAAGAAAATGATCTTGCAATGGAGTTCGTCGTTCACTTTGGTGATTTGCTCAAGCTGAAACTTGGCGCCATTTTTAACACAATGAAACAATGTAATCACTTTAAGAATACAGTACACTGGAACAACACGGCAACATGTGATGCAAGCTTGTGTACCAACCCTTAGGGTACGTACACATACATGCAGAGATTCCGTGCGGAAACCCGTGCGCAATCCGTAAATAAGTAAAAGAAAAGAAGGGAAAAGATTTGCGCACGTGTCCGTATTTCCCTTAATCCGTATTTTTTTTTTTAACCCTTCTTTCTTTTACTTATTTACGGATTGCGAATGGGATTTCCGCATGAACTGTGTACGAGGCCTTACACTATTCCACCTCCTCCCCTTTCCATTATTTCCCTTCCCCCACTCCTTTCCCCTTCACCAAAATTATTTGCCTACTTTCACACTGACCGCCTCGCAGTCGACAGCTTTCTAGGACAGCTCCCTGTTGGTGTTTCTCAGATCCTCCTCATGTTTACCCACATTCCCTCCCACCCTTACGCTATTCCACCTCCTCCCCTACGCTTTACTTCTCTTGCTCCCCCCTCTCAACCTCCAAAACAGTTCCCCAAATGTCTGCGTTCACACTGACCGCCTCGCAGTCAACGGCTTTCTGGCACAGCTCCCTGTTGGTTCTCAGTTCCTCCTCATGTTTGTCCACATTCCCTCCCACCCTTACACTATTCCACCTCCTCCCATATGCATTATTTCTCTTGCTCCCCCCTCTCAACCTCCAAAACCCATTCCCCAAATGTCTGCGTTCACACTGACCGCCTCGCAGTCAACGGCTTTCTGGCACAGCTCCCTGTTGGTTCTCAGTTCCTCCTCATGTTGGCCCCCACTCCCTCCAACCTTACGCTATTCCGCCTCCTCCCATACGCATTATTTCTCTTGCTCCCCCCTCTCAACCTCCAAAACCCATTCCCCAAATGTCTGCGTTCACACTGACTGCCTCGCAGTCAACGGCTTTCTGGCACAGCTCCCTGTTGGTTCTCAGTTCCTCCTCATGTTTGTCCACATTCCCTCCCACCTGAGCTAATCCACCCCTTTCCCTATTAATTGTTTTTCTTGCACCCCCCCCCCCCCCCCCCCCCCAACCCCCAACGTCTGTGTTCACACTGACCGCCTTGCAGTCGACGGCATTCTGGGACAACCCCCTGATGGCTGTCAGTTCCTCCTCACGTTTGCCCCCACTCCCTCCCACCCTTATACTATTCCGCCTCCTCCCCTACACATTATTTCTCTTGCTCCCCCCTCCCAACCCCTTCCCCAAATGTCTGCGTTCTCACTGACCGCTTCACAGTCGACGGCCTTCTGGGAAAACTCCCTGTTGATGGCTCTCAGCTCCTCCCTCTGTTTGTCCACCGTTTCTTTCAGCTTGGTCAGCACTTTGATCTCCTGCTCCTCGCTCTCTGAAAAACAAAAATGATCAAAAAATCAAAATGTCTTGTTGGAATAGAACCAGTCAAACCACAGTGTGTTTAAGACACTGCCAGTGTGGCTGGAGATCAAAATAAGTGGTGTGCCTTCAAATGGAATGCTAGGTGGCGTCAAGTGCTAAAGACCATAATTTCACCTAAACAGCACGTTACCTCTGTATTTTGCGCAGACCTTTTCCTCCATGGCATGCCTCTCGTCCTGCAGGGAGTCCTTGAGTCGCTTGTTCTCGTCCTACAGTTTGATTAAAGATTCTGCATTACATATAGTTAACATACCTCTGTACTTGGCTGAGACCTTTTCCTCCATGGCATGCCTCTCGTCCTGCAGTTTGATTAAAGATTCTGCATTACATATATACTTTGTGTCAACATACCTCTGTACTTGGCAGAGACCTTTTCTTCCACGGCATGCCTCTCGTCCTGCAGGGACTCCTTGAGTCGCTTGTTCTCGTCCTGCAGTTTTCCCACCACCCCCAGCAGGTCCTTCACCTCGGTGCGCCAGTTCTCCTCGATCACCTCCAGCTCCTGGGGTAGGAAAAGCCATAGCAGTGTTAACCCTCGTTTCACTGCCAGAGAAAATGTTTTTTTCGGGAGAAATTATCGATTTTCTAATGATGAAATTTAAAAGAGACCATCCTCCGAAGTCGGAGTGTGGCTGCTGCCCACGTGGCGGGGTAATCAAAAACGGTCACACAAGTAACGTTCTCATCCCTAGCTGGTGCATTTGTACCATAAAGTTCAAGTGCTTTGGCGGTTGGGATGATCCCTGGAGTCTTTAAGCCATGGTAAGACAAACAAACAAAAACAAAAGAGACCTACAGTTCGCCTTGGCTTAAGGCTGTGCATATTGCTTTTTTATTTTTTGCTCCTTTTGTTACCTGCTTTTTGCATCTTTTGCTATATTTGCTGTGGGTTTTTTGGTCTATGTTGATAAAGGCGCATTCGCCGAAATATCCAGTAGTTTTGTTTTGTCTCTTGTGAATAAAATAACGTCACTTTACACTTGTCGTGTAGTTGTTTGCTTGTTGCATTTTCTTACGGCAATGTCTTTTTTTTTTCAGTATCAAAATGCCGTCTAATTCCTTTCAAAATACAATCACAGTCCTAATGACTAACTGTGTGCCCTGTGAAGTGAGATTTAGTTTTTTCTGAAAGACATGTTTAACTTTAATATAATGTAATTTTGTTTTTGCATGCTTAGACCCCAAAAATTCTTAACAAGGGCATTGCCGAGCGGCAGATATGTCCTTTGCCTGTTACGCCCTGTAACTGGCCCGCCCTGTACCTCCCCTGCCCCTCACATCTTAGCCCCGCCTGTAACTGCAAAAATCTTGCATCCTTTGGCTGATATGTGCATAGATCTACGGTACATACCCTTGACAGGAGTGCACATCCTTTACTGCAGTGCTTACCCTTAATCGCTGGGGTGCGCACACTTAACAATAACACATATACATGTCTGCCGCTCAGCGACATTTAAGTCCCATGTGGATAGGCCCTGTCCTTCTTTGGTCTTTGGGTGATACACAGGCCTACACACCTTTTACTAAAAATGCACATCCTTTACTGGGGTGCACACCCTTAAACAGTGGGGTGCACACCCTTAACACAGAGACATGTCTGCCGCTCGGTGACATTTAAACCCCACGTCACACATTTTGTGCTGCAAGTGTAATGTCTTATCTTCTCTTAGTATAACACCCCCTCCTTTACCAGGGTGCACGCCCTTAATCAGTGGGGTGCACACCTTTAACACGGAGACATGTCTGCCGTTCAGCGACATCTAAACCCCACGTCACACATTTTGTGCTGCAATGTCTTTTTCTCTTAGTATTACACCCCCTCCTTTACCAGGGTGCACGCCCTTAATCAGTGGGGTGCACACCCTTAATCAGTGGGGTGCACACCCTTAACACAGAGACATGTTTGCCGCTCTGCGACATTTAAACTCCATATGGCACAGTGTGTGCTGCAATGTCTTCTTCACTTAGTATTACACCCCCTCTTTACCAGGGTGCACACCCTTAATCAGTGGGGTGCACACCCTTAACACAGAGACATGTCTGCCGCTCGGCGACATTTAAACTCCATATGGCACAGTGTGTGCTGCAATGTTTTCTTCACTTAGTATTACACCCCCTCCTTTACCAGGGTGCACGCCCTTAAACAGTGGGGTGCACACCCTTAACACGGAGACATGTCTGCCGCTCAGCGACATTTAAACACCACGTGAAATAATTTGTGCTGCAATGTCTTCTACTCTTAACATTACACTCATACACCAAATTTGGAGTGATTCCATGCAGTATTTCACAATATAAGACAAAGAGGGTGAAGAAAAATAGAAACATGTCTGCCAGTGCCACTCTGTGACATTTTATTCCCAGGGCATAATTTATATACCAATGTATTGTACTCTAAGCATTACACCCTCACACAAAATTTGAAGGGATTCTATAGTTCACAAGATACAGCTCAGACAAGAAATATATAGCGCAAACAAGGACATTTCGGTTTTCAAGGTCACACTTCAAAGTCATGGTCAACACACTAATAATTCATGCTCGGAGTTGGATGTTTTCTACTCTAGGGGATACACACCACACACAATCTGAAGCGCTTGTGACAAGTAAAAATGTGGAAAATATGGCTTAAAACCGAATTTTTAGACCCCAATCACTTTCAAGACCTACCGATCTCCTTGACCTTGATCGGTATCCCATCATTAGAATCAACATAAGCCAATGCACCTGCATGCCAAATTTGAAGACTCTAACTGAGTCTAAGTCCAACGATGTAGAAGTTATGGCCCCTTTAAGATTTTAGGTTTTCAAGGTCATATGCCAAGGTCAAGACGGCGATAACTTATGCGCCGATACCTTCCTCTCTTGGTGACACACCAACTCACAAAATTTGAAGCAATTCTGTCAAGTGGTGCTGGATATATGATTATATCCTTGAGACAGACAGAAAAAGAAAAAAAAGCAGACTGAGACAAACTCAAATGCCAGATTTTAAATCAGCAAAAGACAAAAAGCTTCCAAGAGCAACAACAACAACAACGACAAAAAACACCCAAAAAAGTTCAAAAAAGTTTTTTGGGTTCATTTGATTCTGAAATATGAACATGTATGGTAAATATAAAATATTTAATATTCCAAAACAGTAGTTTTACCCCTGTCCTGTCATGCTCCCTTCCTCCATCCTCATTTCATAATTTACAAATCTGAGAGTAAGATAACACTAACACATACAATTTTATTAACGGAAAATATCATAATTAGTTAACCCTTTCACCGCCAATGTCGCATTTATGCACCACAATGGTTGAACACCCATGTCACTAAAAGGCATCAAATCGGGGTCTGTTATCCGAAGACCCTATTTTCTTAATTTTGGGAGGTGAGGATACTGGATAGGCCTAATGTATGCCACAGTGGAATTCACAATATTGCAGATAATTTGTTTTCTCTACCCAGTTAAGCTTAATGGTATATTTTGGCTGAAAATTTGTTGGCGGCAAAAGGGTTAAAGTCTTAAACCTACATTTAAAAACATACAGTACAGAAGTACATTACATTTTTTATATTTTAATCTTTGTCATTGCCTGAAATACACCAATGACTACCGTTGAAAAGCAGGAAAGACCAGCAGACGGAAAGAAAGCAAAAAGAAAAGATGAAGAAAAGTTAGTCCTTTCAAAATAAAAAGCTGTGCTTCAGGGCAAAATAATAATTTGACCTTTACTTCACAGACCTAAGTGAAAGAAACTTGAGAACCTTGACATTTAGCTTTATTTACACCAGTCAATCTATGATCTCTAGAGTCTATGTCATACAGTGCAAACATATGATTTTATTTTTAGCTCAAGGCCCCAAGGCTCAGCCTCAAGGCATAATAAAATGTGATACAGTACAGTAAATGTCATAAGACCAAGTTACCAAGTGCTGTACTGTATAGTGCCCTTTTATGACTTCACTTCCACCTTTTCACTTAGAAGTTAGAACTGGTAATAATAATAATAGTACAAATTTATATAGCGCTTTACCTCAAATGAACCCAAAGCACTTTACAATCAATTCTTCTCAACAAGTATATATTATATAACAAAAATAGTATTTAAGAATGACACAAACCAGCAACAATGCAGCAACTCTCCCTTCCCCTCTCCCCTCTCTCTCTCTCACACACACACACACACATTTTTTGACATCGACTCATTATTCATCTTTCATTCAGTAAGCCATAGCAACTGAATTGCACGGACTGACCACATACACCAACACACATACACAAACATAAGAGGATACACATGTATACAAATACACTCACACATAGCGCACGCAGGCAAACACACACACACATGCATACAGACAGTAGACACACAAATACACATGCATGCACACATAACCCACAAAACCAAAACACACACAAGCACGCATGTACGCACACATGCATTCTCACACACATACACAACACACACCACAAAACACAGTACAAACCTCTTATTCAATCTTCCCTCACGTGCACACAACGATAGACAACTGATCAAATATTTAGGGTGTAGCAGGAAAAAGATGGGTTTTAAGAAAGGTTTTGAATGAGGAGACTGAGTTGGAGTGTCAGAAGAGAAGGCAGAGAATTCCAAAGAGATGGTGCTTGACAGGAAAAAGAACTGTGGTAAGTGGTAAGGAAATTACCAGTAATTCTTTTGAACTTCATCCTGTAGGTAGCCAACATCTTGTTGAAAATTTTGCTGCACTTTTTTCTTTTTTTTTTAAATTTCATAATTAAAACACGATTTGAAAAAAAAGAAATGAAACACCAACAACACAAGACCTTCTGATTCCAAATTTGAAATTTCTAAGCTTTAAAAAAAAGTTGCAGTTTTCTTCTAGAGAAATTGCAATAATTCTTTTTTGGAATACAAAAACAGATGATATATAATATGCATATATCATATGCAAAAATAATTCTTTTGATAACCCTTTTTTTCTCTGATCAATTTCCCCTTCAACTATTTGAGTTTGACTCAACACTTGACTTAGATTTCGTGGGGTTTTTTTAAAATTCAAAATGTAAGACACACTCTACTACTTTACTCAAGGAACATCAGCCATCTGGTTTTGCATACCTACCTAGGTGGATCCCACTCCATTCCCCTTTTAACTTAAGTTGTTAAAACACAGCCAGAAAGAATAAGAAATTTGTAACAAACATACATCAAACAGCCAAAAAGAATAAGAAATTTGTAACAAACATATATATATCAAATCTGATTATATTTGAACACTTGAACACACACACACACTGAATATGGATGGGAACATTGAAACTGAAAGTGAAACTATTAATGTCATGTGACTATATAATAATATATATGAAATATTACCTCTTGACTATGTAACTATGTTTATTTAATATACTGACAATCAATCAAACACTAAAGCACTCACTGAAACAAGCAGATCAGATGGGGGTTTTTCCCCTTTTACCATAATCACAGGTGTTACATTCTGTTTCTAAATTCTAAGGTTTTGATATGAAATTACGCTAATCAATTACACAAATTTAGTCTAGATCTATCTAGATCTACCTGTTCAAACTTTGCTCTTTCTTGAGCTTTGTCTGCTTTCTCCGACTCCAACTTCTGCACCGTTGATCTTAACTGTGCGATTTCTTCATTATCCTTCTCGAAGCGTGATGCAAGAGATTCCAACTGCTCGAGCGCACGGATCACTTTTGGCATCAGTTCTGTGACAGCTTCACTGCCATAGCTGCCGATCACTTTGTCAAATTCATGAGCGATCACGGCTGCTTGATCATAGACGTCCGTCACAGTGACGTCTTGAAACGAGTCTGTGGACATGATTTGACGGGAACTAAAGAAGCACCGACGAGAATCCATTGAAAATGGAGGACCAAGCTGCTTCCATGTCAGTCCGAAGAGGAGTGAGCCAGCCGTAGAGATGCATCGGGTTCTGGAAGTGGGATGGTTCGATCGATAAAGTGATTTCTGGATTTCTGAGTCTACACTCCCACTCGTGATGCTTTCGTCATAGAGCTAGTCCGGAAAAACTTCCGGTCTGTTTATGTAAAAAAAAAAAGCGTCTATAAAAAACAATTCTGCAAAATCATGATCACCCTTTAAATAACACTAACAGACGCCCCCCGAAACAGTAATCATAATCATTTGATTACAATTTGTTTGTTTGTTATTTGTTTCAAAGAAACACCACAATATTGGCCCGGACTATGGACTTTCTCTCTCTCTCTCTCTCTCTCTCTCTCTCTCTCTCTCTCTCTCTCTCTCTCTCTCTCTCTCTCTCTCTCTCTCTCTCATTTATAGTAGTAGTTATGTATTGCATGTTTAGAACCAAGGACAGAATGGAAGACTAGGCCCAGCCTACATTCTTTTCCTTGTAAAATAAAGTGTCTGAGCCTGTTTTCCTAATAGTTGACTCTTCTGTCACTGAATTTCCGGGGTTGGGTTTGGGGTGTCTACAGAATACAGAAGTGTGTGTGTGTGTGTGTGTGTGTGTGTGTGTGTGTGTGCGTGTGCGTGTGTGCGTGTGTGTGTGTGTGTGTGTGTGTGTGCGTGTGTGTGTGTGTGTGTGTGTGTGCGTGTGTGTGTGTGCGTGTGTGTGTGTGTGTGCGTGCGCGCGCGCGCGCGCGCGCGCGTGTGTGTGTGTGCGCGTGTGTGTGCGTGCGCGTGCGTGTCACGTGTGTGTGCGCGCGTGTGTTTGTGTGTGTGTACGTGCGTGCGTACGTGCGTGCGTGCGCGCGCGTGTGTGGGTGTGTGCGTGCGTGCGCGCGCATTTAGTACTTTCCGTTTGTGTGTATCAAAATTGAGGTAAACTAATCCCCATTGCAGCAGCACTGAAACAATAATTAAGAGCCAGCTCAAATGCATCCAAGTTTGAAAATCATAGTCATTCACAATAGACTAGAGCTGTTCCACGATTTTCCATTTTATAAGAAAATCATTTGTTGTACGTTTAGCTTTACTAATATCAAGACGGGGTAAAAAGCGCATGGGCGGGTAAGAAGCCCACCCCAATTATCTCATGAAATAAAGAAAATTTCAGTCAAATTTGCCCATGAGACGAATGCTAGACATTAACGCTCGTCTCATGGGCAAAATGAGACTGAAATTTGCTTCATTTCATGAGATAATTGGGGTGGGCTTCTTACCCGCCCATGCGCTTTTTACCCCGTCTTCCCCTTACTCTTTTTTTTTAAGAGGGCCCAACTTCAGCTGCTGCCAACATTTATTTAGGTGATTTAATTGCCCTTTCATCAAAGAGTGTTTATGCGCCCTAACTTCGGAAATCTTTGCTTACGATATATGATGAACAATGAAATACAGTGGGAACCCCGTATTAAAACTCCCTTAAAAGATGGGACCCAAAAAAGGAGGTGCATATACGCTGAGTCAACGTTCGCAATCCAACGGATGTTTTGTTGTTGTGAGTGCACTGGTTAAGCCCAGCTCCGTTCGCGGGGTTTTGTCCTTGGTAAACACTTTACTCCTATGTCCTGGTCCTTCGGATGAAACACGAAGAACCGAGGTCCCACGTACGAACGCATACACAACATCTTGCTCACACATTGAAACCTATTCCACTATTTTGGTAGGAGTAGGCCGTGGTGTGCTGGTGGAATGCATGGATGACACAAACTCACATGCACCAATACTAGCAATCTAAATGAAGACTTTGGGCGTGGGGAAGGATAAACATCCCCAATCAGAAGAAGAAAAAGAAAAAAACAATTTCAGAGGTTTTCCCCCTTCTCAACAACAAAACAAACAAACAAAATTAAAACGACTATCAAAGAAATATGTATTTTGTTAACTTCCATCAACTTCAAGTTGTGCAGAGTATAAGAAATAAAGGGTGGAAAAAACAACAGCAACTTGATCACCAAAAAACGGGTTCTGTATTTTTGTGTGTGCTTTAAGCAACTTTATTCAAATACCAATACAAAGAATCAAACAATAATCATTGAGGTTGACGGGGTAACAACAAGCAAATGCTTATGACGTACCCCTACACAATACATAATCAGAAGGTGGTCATTTCTCACCAATTAAAGAAGAAAAACATACAACGAAAACACCCGAACGCTCACTTAAAACCGTAAATATTTTGAATTTTATTCTTTATCGTATGCACCCAACCACGGACTGAGAAGAAAGAAAAACAAACCGCATTGACCTCAACATAATAAATAATCCATGCAAAACAAACAAATAAAAAGAAAACAATGATTAAGATAAAGAAGTAAAAGACACAAAAAGCAGCGCCTTTGTGAGCAAAAGAAGAAGAAAAGGAAAACAATAAATAAGAGACAGGAATAAACAACACAATAAATGAATAGTCTATGTAACTCATTAGCAAAACACGCATATGCAACGTACACACACCAAGAATGCCAATAATATTATAAGCCAATCTTCAATACGGGTCTGAGGCACACCTGCGCTTTTAACGTAAGCAATTAAAGTGAATTTCATTGAAACTCTAGAAAATTCATTTTTTAATCAGGTAGATTATACATCTGTATCATTAAAAAATCGTGACTTTCCTGGAGTTGCACTGCCTCCGGGCATTGCCTCCAGGGATCCGTCCCACCATCTTTATATCTACTAATGTCATATATTAGTTAAAATCGATTTGAATCGCGAATGACTCAGATGAACAGTTTCAAATACAGAAATGATGATGTTGGTTTCATAATTAAAACCCCATCTGCCATTCAAAAGAAAACCAATTTGAATAAGTTCAGGAGGAAGGTTAAGTATGGTATTGGCACGAGAGTGTTGATATCTTCTTCTTCGCCTCAGGTAGCCAATTTCATCAGGCTGAAGGATATCCTGCATGCATGACAAGACTGATTCACTAAGTTCCAGCCCATTCATCCAGAATAGCCTTCGCCTTTCCTGAAGGACCCTGCTTTTAATTCATTGTTCTTCAACTATATTTTTTTGGTGATCCATTTTCAGGTTTATTCATGACTACGCGACACTGAATAATCATTTTATAACTAGAAGGTAGCAGACTGAGATCCAATTCTGAAAATGCACTTAACTCTGTCCAATCCAGTATTTGAAAAATTGTATTCACTGCGGTCTAGATGTGCGCATGTGCATTGGACCTGAACGTGGCATCGCTTGCCAACACACTTTGGTTGAGGACTGACTTTATGTGCTGAAATATCTGTCAAAATGACATTGTCATCTTGTCTGTTGATTGCTTTGATTGCAGCAACATGCATGCAATATGCTGCTGCTTATTTCATCAATATAGACGCCCATGCTGAAGAATGTTTCTTTGACAAAGTGTCTTCTGGAACGAAGATGAGTCTGATGTTCGAAGTTGCAGAAGGTGGATTTTTGGACATTGATGTGAAGGTAAATTTTTGCTTGCAGTTTGACAATCTGCACAAAAAAGAAAAGAAAATGTGCGTGCGTGCGCATGCACACACGCGCACACGCACACACGCACACACACACACACACACACACACACACACACGCAAATCTTTTTTAATGGCAAAAGATTACAACCCCCTACGTCCCCCACCCCCCTTGCAGACACTCCTACGCGCTGTTCGTCCTTAAGTAAGTGAGTAATTTTTACTTACTGCTATTACTAGTATTATTAAGTAAATGAGTCTCAAGCCCAGGTTGCAAGACAGCCCTTTTAAAACTGAAAATCAATGTCCTGTAGGGTTCCCCCTCAGCAAGAGCCAAGACATTTTATTATACTAATGTTTTGTTTTAGGTCACTTTGTCGGTCGGTCGGTCTGTCGGTCGGTCCAAAATTGTCGCACTTCAAATCGAGGCTACAAAATTGTCGCACTTCAAATTGAGGCTGCTCTTTAAAATGTTTCGTTTTCATCTTAGCCTCGTTGTGGATCCGAAAAGCTGTTAATAGCATCACTTGAATTTGCAGTCAACTTTAAGTATAACCATTTCAAAGAGTCTTTCTATTCCTAAAATGCTACATTTTCAAATACAACAACGCTAAAAGTTTAATTTGTACATAAATGAATGTATACAAAGTAAGGTAAAATGCAACAGAGATACAATTATAATCATTCTATACAGTCAAAATGCAAATTAAAACAGCCTAGAAATACGACGTCACGTCGTGGATTGGCTGAGGTTCATGAAACCGTTGACTTTTATCGCTTCTCGGCCTTTTGGCTAAGATCAAAGTGTAGTATCTGTTCTTATCAGCTTAATATCTGATACGCTCCCTATCGGGGGCTTCGATATTAAACTGATTTTTGAACCTCGGCGAAGTGTCAGGGGCTTGCTCCACCTTCGCCACGGGTTGGCCTGGTATTGCAGTACCTCCAGGATCAGCCCACTCTCCCCAAGGGGAGAAAATCCAATGAAACTTTCTTTCCTCCGTTTTTGTTTGTGGCACAAGCCACAAAGCTATAACTCACTTTGTCGGTCTGTCGGTAGGTCAAAAATTGTCGCACATCAAATCGAGGCTGCACTTCAAATTGAGGCTGCTCTTTAAAATGATGTTTCGTTTTCAATTGTCGCACGCCACAAACGATTGCGAATCCGCGCTTGTTTTCTTTCATGTTTTTGTAATTAGCGCATCTCTGATTTTTTTCTCTTCAGATTTATGGTCCCGACGGCAAGGTGATTCACCAGGGTGATCGTGAGTCGAACGGGAAGTACACATTCGCAGCGCACATGGACGGTGTGTACAAGTACTGCTTCAGCAACCAGATGTCCACCATGACGCCAAAAGTGGTCATGTTCTCACTGGACATCGGCGAGAAGCCCAAGGACACCCAGGGAGACATGGACTCTGATGGTGAGAAAGAAAAACAACAAGAACAGCAAATAAACAACAAAACTTGTGCTCAGTTGCTGCAGCCTTTGGGGGTGGGAGTTAGTTGCCCTAGGTGGTCAGGGCTCCCAATCGTCCCGCAAAACAAGGGGTCCCAGGGACTCCTTCACTTACAGTATAGAGGGCCCTAGAGGCGGGATAGAGGGTCCCAGTGGCATTGCGGATGCTAAAAAGAATTTTTCTAGTGCATCCCTGGGACCCCATGCACATTCTTTTACTAGAGGGTCCTGTAGAATTTGAGTGCTTCATAGACCCCCAAATGGTGGTCACTAGGAGCCCTGGTGGTCATGTTGTCTTTGGACATCGGCCAGAAACCCAAAGACGCCAAGGGAGACGCGAAGTGATGGGCTCAGATGGTGAGAGAAAACTTAGGACTCTCAAAATAGCAACGTACAACTTTGTGCTGCAACCTTAATAAGTTAATTAGGGGTGGGGGGGGGGGGGTGGTAGTTGCCCAAGGTGGTCATGTTCTCCCTGGACACCAGCGAGACGCCCAAGGTCACCCAGGGCAACATGGATTCTGACGGTGAGAGGAAAACTTAGGACTCTCAAAATACCGTAATTTATGCACTAGCTATAACATGGGTGCAACTGTTCCTGGTATACAAGGATTTCCTGTTTTTGAATTTTTACCAGAAAAGGAATTTCCTTTTTTTTTAAAATTTGTCAAACACGATCTTTGCATTAAAAAATAAAAGCATTTGTGTAAATTGTGGAAAAAGCAAACTAAAATACCTTCATAAATCATTTCTTTCTTCAGCTGTAGTAGTAGTAGTAGTAGATAGGGACAAAATAAGCCGTCAAGCTTTTTAGATAGTCCCGTCTGTTTATAATCAGTGTTATATACAAGTAATGGTCAAGGTTTATTGTGGGCAAATTTTCCTAAGATTAGCTAAGACTCATCAAAGCTTCTAAATAAATTAAAATAATTGGAGATTTGTCGAGACGATTTTTGAACAAGTTAGTATTTGGTGCACATTTTATTTTTAGTTCGTTAGTTAATTCATTCCAGTTGTTAGCGACTCTATTGCTGAAGCAATTTTTCCTTATGTTAGTGTTGAAACGTTTAATAAAGACCTTGCCGTAGGGCTTTGTAGTCACACTGTATATTGTGGTTCGCTGAAGAATTTTCCCCAAGATAAATCTGCATGATCATTAAATATCATATGCGCTTCAATAAGATCTCCTCTTATTCTCCTGCCTTTCATAGATTGCAAATTTAGATAAACCAGTCTATTTTCATAACTCATATTTTTGTACTCTTTAACAAGTTTAGTGGCTCTGCGCTGAACTTTTTCATTGTTCTGCAGGGGGACATTACCCCCAGACCCTGGCCTTTCAGTTTTTTTCATTTTGTGTAGTTGCACTTCGCATTGGACGGTGCATTCAAACGCTTTTATAGAAATTTGATTAAAAAAAGAAAAAAAGAATAGCCGCTTTGTAAATTTATAGTCATATTGTTATAACTAACTATACGGTGCAAGGGTCTGTCAGGAAAAAAAGGTATTGTTTTATCGTCTGTAAAACTTGTTAGAAAGCATTGTTGATCTTTGTGCTGTGCACAGCCTTATTGGGGGCGGGGAGGGTTAGTTACCCAAGGTGGTCATGTCCTCCCAAAACATTGGTGAAAAGCCTAAGGACACACAGTGACATGGAATCTCAGAGATGGTGCTAGAAATTTTCACTTTAGGCCATTTGGCCTAAACAGCCACAAAACCTTAGGCCAATTTCAAAAATTTTAGGCCCTCTCACTCGGTCAACATAAACTCACTGACAATGAATTTGATTTGGTTTTTTAACTGTCAGATCACACAGACTCACACTACGGTGTCCGCCATAAGCAGCAAGGGAAGCAACTCTCACGAGGCAATTGGCCTTGGCGGTGCAAGCAAACTTTGTTTCACTTCGTTGTTCATAAAAAAAACGGTTACACTTTTCGTTGTTCATTAAAAAAACCGGACATACTCGTGCCGATTTGGTAATCAAACCTTCGGCCCACTGGGCCGACAGGACGGTTGACTTTTAGGACATTTTTTATAATTTTCGGCGAATCGCTGAAGGCCGACGGCAAACAACAACCCTGAATCTGTTGGTGAGAAAATTATGTATGTAAGCAGAGCTTCAGATTGTCAAGGGCTTCGGGTCAGTGACCCCTCGTTTTATTAAGCCAGGGGTCACATGACCCTGAGGTCTGCACTAAAATGTAACTTTGGTAAGTTGCAGTGACATATTGCTGCCCATTATTGTGGAAATTAAACTTATCGTTTTCTTTAATCGGGGGTCATAATTATGATCCATGAAGTTTGAAGGCAATGTGAAGCTGTGTGTAAACTGCAGGGCTTTCACTTTTCAGCAAAGCTTTGTGGCTTTACTCTTGAAATCGAAATGAGCAGTCTGGTGGACTCTTGACTGATGCGGTATGTTTAGTGTTTTATTGTGTGCTTACAGTTACACACAAGTAAACTTACTTCTTTTTTTTCTTCATGCAAAGCGCAGTGAGTCCTGCTGTGTCAGGAGAATAGCGCTATAGAATATTTATTTATTATTATTATTATTGTATTTTTAGTGTTCTGCATTGTGTGTGTGTGTGTGTGTGTGCGTGCATGTGTGTGCGCACGCCTCTGTGTGTGTTTATGATATTTCTTTATTCATTTTTCTTTCTTTATTGTGTTGACAGCCAACCACAACAAGCTGTCGGATATGGTCAACGAACTGTCCACAGCTCTGACGGGAGCGAAGCACGAACAGGAGTACATGGAAGTGCGCGAACGCATCCACAGAGCAAGTCAGTGCCGCTGTGCTATTGTCGTACTGATTAATGAAACTTGATTTGTGTTTCCATGTTCTGTATTAACTGAATGAAGATGTTTCTTGTCTTTTAACCCTTTCGCCGCCAACCATTCTTTAGCCAAAAAATACAATTAATCTTAACTGGAAAGAGAAAAATGTTTTATCTGCAATATTGGGAATTCCTCTGTGACATGTATAACATTAGGCCTATCCTTACCTCCCAAAATTAAGAAAATAGGGTCTTTGGATAACGGGCCCTGATTTGATGCTTTTTAGTCACATGGGTGGTAAACCATTGTGGTGCATAAATGCGACATTGGCGGTGAAAGGGTTAATGCGTTTTTGTTTTAAATGTTATTTTGATATCTATCAACTTAACCCCTTCGCTGCCTGCCCCGTGTCTACTACCTACGGGGGGTGTACTGTCTTTGATGATTTCATAACTTTTCATGTTGTAGTGTGGAAATGTGGGTTTTGGGTTTAGACAAGTCAGGAAAGATATATATCTCTAGACCATTTTCTCAGATTGAGTCTAACACGTCTCTTTTAACCCAATGACTCCCAACCATTCGAACCGGGAATCGATCCCAGTTCCCGAGAGATGGGAATTAACTCCGAACGTCGCACCAAATATTTTCATTAAAAAAATCACCCAGAATAAAGTCTAACTCACATTTCATTTCTGAAAGATGCATATTGAATAGCAATGATGATATTATTATTCCAAAGCTAACACACTGTCACACAACAAATCATGAATTGGAATTAAAAAAAATCCGTAATGGCACTCCGAGCATCGCGCTGAGTCAATACTGCGTCACGTCACATGGAAAGAAGGAAAAAATTGGGGGTCACTTCGAAAAATCCGTTCAAAAAGACTAGTGGGTGCTTTCCCTTGCTGTAAGAACCAAAAACGGACCAGCGAGAGTCAGGAACAGGAAGAACTAACTTAGTATCTTGCATTGTGGGTAGGGAGAAAGTGAAAGTGAACGTACTAGACCTGGCGTTCAGCGGGCGCAATCGGCGCTTACGGGCTGCATGAGTTGACAAAATTCGGTCGAATTTGGCGTCTGTGTCCTAGAAAGGGTTAAGTTCTATGATAAGAAAATCGAAAATGTATCTGTTTTTCTCTGGCAGTGAAGAGGGTTAAGTAATGTTCATGTGTCTGATTTAATTCAATTAATGTTTATTTATGTCTATGTATATGATTATATTGTTTTATATGTTACATAGACAGTTATGATTTCAAAATTTATGTTATGGTTGTAATAAATGATAGTAAAAACATGTGTAGTAACGCTTTTTTGTTGTCTTTTAAGGATCGCGCTTGCTATCAATGGTTTTTAGTCGCTACATAGTACATAGAACTACGGTAGAACCTCCCTTATAAGACTCCCTCTCACTTAAGACCTACTTCTCTGAGACATTACCCTTCTTTGTGATTATTACAGTTACCTCCCTTATACAACTCCCTCCCACTTAAGACCTTATTTTGGACGATTGTCAAGTATGAAATAGTGAGGCTAAGAGAGAGGATATAGTGACATGAATAAGGGGTAGGAACTTCTCGTAAATTAACTCCCTTGTTTTACCAAAGTTATTTATGGCAGTGATTCGCCTGCAAAGTGAAAGTAGTTGTTGCCACAACAATGCAGACCCAAGTTCATCCTTCATCATTGTCAAGATCTTAAAAGGGAGGTTCCACTGTAAAAGAAATTACTCCCCCCTCCTCTTTTTAAAATTGAAAATGTTATTTTCAATCGCTTTTGAGCACATAGAGCACCTTTTGAAGTCTATGGTTTAAAACCCCCAACAACATTGACATAAGTTTCATATAAGTTCATCTTTCTCTGGTATCTTTATAACATAATCATTTGTGTGTTGAGTGTGTGTGGGGTGGGTGGGTGGGGAGTCTGTATCTGTGTCTGTCTGTGTGTGCTGCTTTGTGCATGTGTTGTTGCTGGTTTGTGTCATCCTTGTTGCCTACTATGTTTGTTTGTCCGCTTATTGATAAACACTAGGTTGTAAAGCGCTTTGGGCTCATTTGAGGTAAACTGCTATGCAAATGTATTGTTATTATTATCATCTGTGGCAATGACCAATGTTTTGGTGTGCGTGTTTTCAGTCAACGACAACACCAACTCGCGGGTGGTGCTGTGGGCGTTCTTCGAGGCGCTGGTCCTGGTGGCCATGTCCTTGGGCCAGGTCTACTACCTCAAGCGCTTCTTTGAAGTCCGCAGAATCGTCTAACCAATTGTGCAATCTAACATGTACCATATTTTACCGACTAGAAGGACGTATTTTTTTTTCTTCATTTTTTTTTAATAATCCCAGACTGGGAGTGAGACCCTAGGGTAACATTTCTGCCCCTATGGGAGACAATCTGTTGAATGTAAAAGCAATCAGCTGTGCTCTGTTCTATCATGAATTATTTCCCCTAAGGGTGTGTGCACTAGGCGGAAACCTGTGCGCATGCCCCATCCGCAAATAAAGTCAGAACTAAGCGGATGGGATCAGTGGATGGGTTTCCGAGTGTATGTGCACACTCCTTCATATTTCTTACTTCTAGATTTTTTCGGCGGATTGCGAAAGGGTTTCCGTACGGAATTTGCGCGTATGATGTAAACACACCCTTAGGGCAGAAATGGGAACAATGCCGACCCCTGCGCCTTATAATGCGACTAGTATTAGGAGTAAGAAACTACAAGAACAACATCGGAACGTTGCGTAAAATTCAGGGGGTTGGGTGCGTCGTATAATATCAACATGATGTGCCTTATAGTCCTTAAAATACAGTAGGTACCATATTTTTGGACTATAAAGTGATGCTTTTTCTTTCCCAGACTCCTGCGCCTTATGACAAATAAAGCAGTACGAAAATATAATACAAAATCTGAAATTTTGGTAACATTTTGGGGGTGCGCCTTATAGTCAGAAAAATATGGTGATTGTTGTTATGTCTGTATGTGAGAGTGATGCTATGCTCTGTTCGTGTTTTATTTTTTTGCAGTTGCATTTTATTTTTTTTGGTAGGAGGTGATTTTGATTAGTATGTTATCTGGGATAAACTGTGACTCGGTCCAAATTTCCTCCCTTTAGTGAGAGAAAAGTGCTAGCTTAGTTAATAATAGTAATAATAATGACCATTTTTATAGCGCTTATTCTCCTTAGTCCTTATTCTCTAAGCGCTTCACAAAGAGTTAAAAATCTGAGGGGGGGGGGGGGGGGGGGGGGGGGGGGGGGGGGGGGGGGGGGGGGGGGGGGGGGGGAATTGTTCTTTCTGTTGATATAAGTTATGTTTTGTTGTAGATTTTGCCCAAACTACATATATGCGTATGTCGTGAGTTGTATTATGGATGTGGATCCATTGTGTTGACAAGAGTTATAAGCAATTTGGAACATTTTTATTTATTTATAGTATTTGGGGCAAAAACGAGTTGAAAGAAATTTGGTCAAGTGTATAATAGTGAATGCTTTTCTTGATTGATTGCCTAATTAGACGTTAAGCCAACCAGAGAGAGTTGATTGATTGATTGATTGAATTAGCTATGCTTTTGTTGCAGTTTTGTGCCCAGAGTGTTGAAATAAGTTTTTGGGTGAAGTAACTTCATAAACGTTTATTTGTGTATTATGTGATGTTAACTTACGCTGTTTTATTTTTTCCCGTCGTGTATGAATTCGTGATTGATTTAATCTGAACATACTTAATATTATTCACAAGAAACCCATTGTTCTCTGCAACAACTTCTTTTTCCTTTTGTTTTCAGTTTATGTTCTGCTTGGACTATATTGTATTGGTCCTATCCAGTTTTTTTTTAATGATTCCCAGTCGGCAGTTAAGACAAGAACACGGCCCTTGTTTGTGTTAACAAATACATCGTCTGCTGGTGTTTTGTTATACAATTCTGCTGGTTTGTGTTAGTGCTGAAGAATCTTGATATTCTTAGGGAATAGTGTAGGGAAGTGTAACTTAGTTAATATTGTAGCTTATTGTTATTATGTTGTATGCCCCTTTTTGTTTCTATGAGTCAGTATTGACCCTTCTGACTTGCAAAGTGGTACACACAAAAATATGAAGAATTTTTGGGAGGTGGTGGTGGTTAATTGAGTCTACATTTTTGTTTTGTTTTGTTTGTTTCTCTTTCATTTCAAGTACACATTCCGTTTTGTCTGTTTTCAAGGGTTGCTTTGTGTCACGTAGATAATGCCTGTAAATCTGTGTTTGCGAGCAAGGTACTGTTCTCAATCGCTTGATTGCCTTCAAGATAGAGAGAATATGGACATTTTAATAAACCACTAGGAATGAGAGAAACACTACAGCGGGGTACACTTAACACAAAAGTCACGGGACAAAGATTTTGTGTGTGTGCGTTAACCAGTATTTTGTGTTAAGCATTAAGTCATAATAAAGAGGTGTTTCATTGGTTCAAACAGATTATTGTGTGTTGGCCAATATTTCATGCTATCCAGTTTTGTCTTTTCTGTATATTTATTTCAGTACTTATTTGACGTCATAGAAAATGTGCAGCCTTGGAATTTAATCGAGAATAACACTAATCTGTGATAATCTGTTACTGCTGTTCAGGATCAGGATCAGGATCAATACGTCGCAGGTGCCAATACTGGCAATAGTCGCGACGGAACTAGGAGGGCGCATGTACCTACAGAAAACATAGAAAGGAAAGACCTAAAGCTTGCACTGAGTTAAGACCATTAAACCCCCCAGTTCAGTCGGGAAGGAACAGGCCCCACTTCCTTCTGTTTGGTGCGGTTGACGTTGTGAAAGCCACTGGATGGATGGATGTTTAACGTCCTCCGGTCTGGAACAGACACATATGAGACATTCCTAGATTTAATGATGGTGGGGACGATCCTGGAGGAAGTACACCAGGAAAGTCCTGAATTTTTAACAATACAGATATAAAAAAAGCCACTGGTTCACTTTGGGGTTTACTTTCTACCGTTTGAGGCATCTTTTTGTCTCCCCCCTCCCCCCATTTATCCCCCCCCCCCATTTATTTGTCACCTTTTTTAGGCTCAGATTTTCAGGTTAGAACTAGACAGCAGACTGAGGATTTTATAGGAAATCACAAAAGTTTACTTTGTAAGGCGTGATTTTTAGAGACCTCCGCGATTACTTAATTCGGAAAAAGAAAGAAGTTGCAAACCGTTTTTTTAACCAAGCACACAGATAATTGTTGTCTGTGATGTGAAATTATTGTGCTGCTTGTTATTTTGATTATATATAGAAAAGTGGGTGAAAGGATCCAGTCTATGCCTTGGTGCGTTCAGGCCAAAGTCATGGGGATCAGTGTGTTCTGGGGAGCTGTCGGTGGACGGTCGTGGTGGCGCCCTCGGAGGAGGACCTCACACACGCTGGCTACGCGACTAAAAGAATAGTGTCGTCAGTAGGCTTAGTAGGTGGTGTCCTGAACAGGCTCTACTGAACTCCACCGAAATGACTCAGCAGCAGTGCAGTGTCTCCTCGGTTGGTTGCCTCCTGACGGCCTAACATAAATTCGCTCCTCTTGGACTGCTGGTCTCGGATTCTGCGACCTGAACGTGCGGAGGTGTGGCTGCGAATTGGGACTCGGAATGAGCGGCGTGGGAGCAACGCCACTGTACGGCCCAGAAGATGGGACAGCAAAAAAAAGGAAAAAGAAATGTGTGTTTGTAGCTAGGTCTTGGTGTTCGGTAGATTTCCATTTTTTTGGTTTGTTTTGGTTTGGTGCTGTGATGGGAATTATAATGTTAGATCTTGTAGTTTCTTTTTCTCCCCCGGTCATTTCTTGAGATGATTTCTGAATTTGAAATTTCGGTTCTGAATTTTGAAATTTTTCTTGTATTGATCTGCATAGCTAATCTGTACACTGTGTCTGAATAGAGAGCAAAACGGCTCCAAGGCATAGTTTTTTGTTTGCAAATAGAGCTAAAAATGTCCCTTTATGTGGTAAGAAAGGCAAAATATAGAATTAACCGAGGGGGGGGGGGGGGGGGCACATCTTTACCTGTACCAAATAGTATTTCTGCATAAATCTGTACACTGTGTCTGAATAGAGAGCAAAACGGTCCAAGGCATTTTGTGTTTGCAAATAGAGGAAACGTTCCTCTATATTTGTCAGTTTCCCCACCTTCTTTGAGTCTGTGCCTGTTTTCCCTAATTGCTTCTTTGACTCTGCCTTTTCCCTTTTCCTTTTGCTCATCTACTATCTTTCCGCCTTACTGGTCCATTCTCCTGCCTTTGTTCTGGAAACTCGTACAAGGATTTTGTTCAGCCGAAGACAGACATGCTGGGCCTATTTCTTAGATAGGCGCACAATGGCAGCGTGACACATTTGACAGGAAACTGTCTGAGCGATTGTTGAAGAAGAAGAGGCAACTACATGATCTTGCTGTATTTTTGTTTGTAAAGTTGGAAATTGCTGATCATTCTATGCAATAAGAACAAACTGTCAAAAGCCCTGGAAAAGAAGAGGAAGAAAAATCAACAGTAATTGAGAGAATGCCCTTAAAAAAATAAAAAAGGAGAAGAAAATTCCAAGCCAGCTATTTGGAATAATTACTTGGTTAACTATTCATGGCATGTATGACAAGCTTCAAAGAGTTTTCAATTGTATGGATGCTGCAGAAACATTTTCAATAACTATGAAAAAAATAAAAATAAAGAAAAAACAAACTAATAATTTATATTAAAAACAAAAAGATGAAATGGTGCAGAAAACAGTTGACGGGACTAAAATGGAAAAAAATAAAAATAAAATTATGAAATATACATTCATTGAATATTATGTGTATTTGATTCATAGAGATTAATAGGTCTGTCAGATGTATTCATGCCTAAAGAGTTTTGGACTGGTGTTTTAGGACACTGATTTGGAGGCCTTTTCTTTTTATTAAAACACAAATTGGGTTTTGATTGTTGCCAAAATGTGGGCATAACTGTTGTCTTGAATGCACATAATAAGAGAGCAAGAATGAGTTTAGGATTTTGAGACAGTACAGTGCAAATCTGGTATTTCATTCTGGTAAACTAAGCATGGCCTACAGAAACTTTTTATTTTCTTTGAAACTCCTAAATTGGAATTTGTTGTCTCTGAGGACTGAGAATTCCCGAAAATTGAAGACTGGACACGTGTATCTTATTTATTATGGCCATAACCTGGGAACAAAGAAGAAGTTCAGGGTAATACATGCATACTGTAAGTACAGTAGTAGTACAGTAGTACATACAGTAGTAGTGCAGTAGTACATACATACAGGGTAAAAGGAATATCATATGGGACGATGGCTGTTTCTCTTTTTTGAAGCGGCATCTGTCCGAATTTCAGGTTGAAAAAAAAAAAATAAAAATTGAGGAGCAGTCTTCCTTTCTCACCCTCTTATGTTCTGTTTCTACCACCCCTTGTCACAGCC
>JAGGCT020000818.1:0-25000 GCA_017654935.2 Phymorhynchus buccinoides
GCATCAGTTAAAGTGTGACTATTTCAGCATAGGGATCAGGACTTCAGTTTTTAAGGCATCTAGGCTTGGCGGCCTCTTGATCTTGAGGATAGTTGATAGAACCGCACTGTGGCGTTACTTAAAAAGATTTTCAGTGTCTTTTCAGTTTTATTTCAAGGCTTGTTACTGTAGTGGATCTTTTTTACATGGCTGAGATGTTTTAGAGAAATGAAGCTTACTATGATATACAGTGTATGTCCGTTATGAATCTTTCTTCTTGTTTTTTGCAATTGAATGTTTTTCATTCTATTTACAAATAAGCTATTAGAACATAAAATATAAAGAAATTCTCTTTTTTTTCAAAGTTATACAGAGCCGAAGACAGACATGCTGGGCCTAACTATTTGTTAGGCGCATAACAGCAGCACAACGCATCTGTGCTCATATGACAGAAAACTGAGTGATCGACACAAAAAAGAGAGAAAAAAAGTTCTTTTTGAAAGATTCAATTGTAGTACTTGTAGTTTTTTTGTGTGTGTATACAGTGCCAGTAGGGTTGTGAAAACGCCACATTAGTTATGGAATCGATTATTGGCATTCTGCGATTGAGATGCTGATCAACATCATTTGCAAATCGCTATTTGGTGGGCGTTTTGTTTGTTTTTGGCTTAACCCCTTCACTGCCTGCCCCTTGCCTACTATGGGCTGTGTGATGTCATTAATGATGTTATAACTTGTGATGTCATAGACCTGCCCTGCTGTGATGCAACGTGGTGACAGCCCTGAAATGGCCTTTGTTGTCGACGGGGCTATAATTATAATCTTAATCTTTAATCTTAATCTAGTCATAGACCTGGAATTGTGGTTTTTGGTTTAGACATGTCAGGAAAGGTATATCTCTAGACCATTTTCTCAGATTGAGTCAGGTTTCTTTAAAATGTTATAATAAGAAAATCGATAATTTCTCTTTTCCTCTTGCAGGGAAGGGGTTTACATTTTTTCTTTCTTTTACTCTGTGATAATAAATTGACGATGGTTACCTCTGGAATCGAACCTAGGTGCAGTGCGAGTGGGCCTGGTGGACAAGGAGGTGGTGATCAACCCCACCCGCAGACAGCTGCAACGCAGCGCCCTGGATCTGGTGGTGACAGCCACGCTCAAACAGCACGTGGGTGAGTAGGTTAGGATTTTACTGGTGTGGTTGCCTGTGGTGTGCACAGTCAACGGACAGTGTCGTGATGCTGTCAAACTAGAATTACATCCCTTCATGTTCATCTTAGGTATTAGGTATTTTATAGTCACTGAGGCGTCTCTGTGAAATTTGTGTGGCTCCCACCTGGAGAGCGTGTCGCAGCCAGAGGCGCGCCACCCAAATTATTATTATTTTTTTATTTTTTTTGCATGCGATTTTTGTGACTGATGAAGAAAAGGGGTGGTGGTAAATTTTGGCAAAATGACAACTGTTTCGTTGCTACTGGGTTTAGCGTATGCTAAGTGCATGGGCACACAGGACCTCGGTTTATCGTCTCATCCGAAAGACTCCACGTTCAGACGTAAGGCCTAGTGCAAAGTGAATGGAAAAATCCCCTGTACCCAGGTTCGAACTCGGGTTTACTTGACATGAAGCGAACACGCTACCACTGTGCCACTCTACACTATTAACAATAACAAAGTAGTTTCAAAGGACAATAACTCTTGGGTTTCTCAAAGAACAGTTTCAAAGAACAAGATTTCTGGAGACTGAGTTCTAAAGCAACCACAGTCATCATTAACTATTCTGTCGGTATAGTTTGGGGGATTTACGGAATATAAATAAGATCTAATAATGTGCGCAATGACTTTGCTGCTATAAAATCCCAGCCAAATGCAGTCGGTAAATGTCCAGCTTCAAGAAATCACCAAACCTTAATAATAATAATAATAATAGTACATTTATATAGCGCTTTACCTCAGATGAGCCCAAAGCGCTTTACAATCAATTATTCATCAACAGAAAGGGACTACTTAGTTCTATTACTGAAAAGGAAGCGATTCATTCAGGCATGAACTTCTTCCACTTTCAGTGGAAATTCCATTTGTGCTGCAGCTGTAAGGGCTAGTTGGCAGATGGGGACGATTCATGGTCATCGCCAGCTGTCCTAACGTCCTTTTGGTCAAGAGAGTGTGGATGTATCCTGGGCATGCATCTCTGCTTTGTGCAAATATTTAGCCCCAGTTTCGTGAATAGCACTGTGCTATCTGGATGTCAGAGTCGTCACATGACTGATAGTTGAACCCCACCTAACAGGCACGTCGGTATCGCGGACACCCTGTTAA
Source organism: Phymorhynchus buccinoides (assembly GCA_017654935.2). Taxonomy (NCBI): domain Eukaryota; kingdom Metazoa; phylum Mollusca; class Gastropoda; order Neogastropoda; family Raphitomidae; genus Phymorhynchus; species Phymorhynchus buccinoides. Next base: position 2,296 of record JAGGCT020000818.1, read on the forward strand.
TCAGACAAGCTCCATTACTAAAAGGGTTTCCAGTATTAAGACTACCTCATAATAGACGATTTTCAGAAAAATAGAATGTGTCTTTTTACCACAAAATTGGATTGTCCCCCATGAAAAAGTAGGGCAAGCACAAGGCGTTTGTCCTACCAATGAGGCTTTATGCCGAAAATTCTCTCCCCCTGTCTCGTGCCCTGAGATGCGAACGCCACCTACTTAACCCTTTCACCACCAAAGTCGCATTTGAGCACCACATTGATTTAACACCTATGTCACTAAAAGGCATCACATTGGGGTCTATTATCCAAAGACCCTATTGCCTTAGTTTTGGGAAGTAAGGGTGGACCTTATTTTATATATGTCACAGAGGAATCCCCAATACTGCAGATGGAAATTGTTCTCTACCCAGGTAAATTTAATGGACATTTTTGGCTGAAATATGGCTGGCGGTGAAAGGGTTAAGATTATCGCCCTTGCCTGTCAGGAACTAGTAGTATATAGTCACAGAATATTATCTGCTCCTGACTTGTCACCAGGGGGCATCGGCAGTTTTTGCCTTAAATTATCGCCCTTTCGTGTCAGCAAAGAGTAGTATAAAGCCTCATTAATGAAAGGTCACTCACGCAAACCGCAAAATTATGTCCCTTGGCTGTTTGCGAACATTTTCTGTTATGGCCAGTTTGGGCCAGTCAGTTGGGTGGAAGTCTATCTCTACTTTCAAAGCTAAAATCAAGACTCACTACTTTCAAAGCTCATTCGGTTTGTACATTTTTCCTTCTTGATCTTGTACCTGGGTGAATGATTGGGTAATAATGTTTTGTGTGACTGATGGTGTATCAGTGAGTGTAAAATAATTATAGAAAGGCGCTATAGAAATGCTATCAATTATTTTATTATTATTAAGGAATACTAAGATTTCACCGTACACTTGATCAAGCATAACTTTTGTTGCCCTTTTTAACGCGCAGTGATGCTAGAAGGGGTGGGTGACATGGTTCCCCTTCACGACCTGCTCCAGGCCATCAGCCGTGGGGTGAGGGAGGCCCAATCCATCGTGCAGGGCATCGTCAAACTGGGCCAGGAAATGGGCCGCCCCAAACGGGTGCTGGAACCTCTGCCTGTGTTGGAGGATGAGGTGGCTGAGTCGTTGCGGAGGTGAGGGCGTAATTGTGTTTGTGTGCGGAGGTGTGAGGTGGTGTGAGGGTGGGTATGGGGGTGGGTATGTGTGTGTGGATCATTCTTTAATTTAAAGTCTATCTGCCTGACAGTGATCTGTGTGTGTGTGTGTGTGTCTTTGCCTGTGACTGTGAGTGTTTTTGTGTAAGTCTTTCGATTATTTATTTAATATGTCCTCTTAGTCTTGGTGTAAGTTTATTTTGAAGCCTTAGCCAAGTTTTGTTGTTGTTGTTTTTTTCTGTCACATTTTCTGGGTTGTTCTGTAGTGATGCTTCCATACAATGTCGCTCAGTCCGAGTCCCAACTGGCAGCGGCACCTTGTTTATCAGGTCGAAGAATCCGAAGCCAACAGTCCAAGGGCTGCAAATCTAAGTTATGTCGTTAAGAGGCAACCATCAGAGGAGATACTGCACTGGTGCTGAGTCACTTCGGTAGAGTTCAGTGGAGCCTGTTCTGAGCTAACATACACAGGACACCGCCTACTAAGCCCTGTAATGACGACAATAATGTCTTAATTGCGGAGTCGGCATGAGGTCCTCCTCTGAGAGCGCCACCGCGTCTGTCAAACGGCAGCTCTCATGAACATACTGATCCCGTTGGCTTGACCTGAACACATCAAGGGCATAGAGTATGATAGACTTCTTTTCTTGTTTGTTTTTTCATCAGGAAATTTGGATATAGGTAGTCTGGTTGTGTAGTACATGTTTAATGCTTTTGTTGCTGTGATTTAGGAATTTTTTTTTATGTACAGATGTTAGTGTGTTTGACAGTCATGATCAACTAGGCTGTGCAGAGCATGATTGTATTCAACTTTATGCTAGCTCAATGTTGTATCCTGAATGTATTTTGTTTGTTTCAGCCTTTGTGCTGCCAGAATTTGTGATGTGTTGTACAACGACAATCATGACAAGGTAGGTTATGCACTGAGGTTAAAAGATACTGTGAATTAATATTGAAAAGAATTCTGTGTGTGTGTGTGTGTTCGTGCGTGTATGCATGCGTGCTTGCTTGCTTGTGTATGTGCGAGCGTGAGTGTACGCATGCATGTTCGCCTTATTGTTATAAGTGTGACTGATGTCTTATTTTGCTCTTATCATTATCAGACATGTGATTTGTACACTTATTATAATGTTCTGTTTACAATGCTTTCCGTTCTCCTTTAAAAAGAAGAAGAAAAGCTTATGATATTCATTTTACAGTCTTCAAAACAATTTATCAATTTTAGTATAAGTATTGTTGCAGGTCATTTAATTGATTCTTTTTTTACGGTCAGTTTGATAACTTGACTGTCTGTTGACACTGTACTTATGATAGTGTAAAGTATGTTAATCCTGAACAAAGACAAGCAAACACAAAGAGAGGTAAAGTTGGTATGCAGTAATGCTAGTAATAGAGTTCTCTGTTCCAATGTGAAACAAGTACCAGTATTTCTTTTTTCTGATGGACAGATTTCCAGGGATGTGGCAATCCAGGGAATCAAAGCAGATGTGATAGAGAAGTTAAAAGGTGATTAGTGAGATTTATTTTGTTTTCTTTCCTTTTGTGTGTGTGAGTGTGTGTGTGTTTTGTTACTATAAACTGTTATGTGTTCAGGCTAAAATCTAGAGGGCTATGTTATTGTGTACATTTGTGTAACTGTAACTGTGTGTGGATTTGTTGTTTGTTTGTCCGTGCATGCATACATGTGTGCGAGAATACTGGAGTAATAACATTCCAGTAAAAGCTGGACAAATTAAAGAAAAACATTAATTATCTCAATGCATGATGACTCATGGCTTAAAAAAAAGATGATGTGTAAATTGACTTCTTTGTATAAAACAAGGCATTTTCGGAAAAAACAAGATACTCTAACCAGTGCTATGTGTTTCTCCTCAGAAACCTATCCAAACAGCGACTCTGGCTTGATGAACGACTGCTTCAACTCTGTGTCCAAAGAAGTCTTCCGCGGCCTGATTTTGGATCAAGAGAGAAGGTGAGAACAGTTTACTAACTACATGTATGTTTCCAGGGCTTGCAATTTACAGCGCTAGCACATTTCGGTGAAATGTCAAAGTAGAATCAGGGGGAAAATAATTTTGTTTCAGAGAGAAAAAAAGTAATTTTGTTGGGAGAAAATTACAAAAAAGGAAGAATGATGATACTGATAGACACGTGTTGCATGTTTTGCGAGATAGTAAACAACTTGTAGAGTAATGAAATCTAGTGTAGGCTATCTCATTTAGGACTGCACGGATCTTGTGTAGGTACAGTCTTGTTATGGGATCTTGTATTGGTTAAGACCTTGGAAGAGTTAAAACAGAGTGATAAAGGATTCCAGAACTGTCCCTGTATATCAGCGATTTTGACAAACAGTGGAACCTCCCTTATAAGACCTTAGCAAATCATCCAAAATGAGGTCTTATAAAGGAGGGGTCTTAGAAGGGAGGTAATTTTAATACTTACAAAGAAGGGCAATGTTTCAGAGAAGTAGGTCTTATAGGGAGGGAGTCTTATAGGGAGGTTCCACTGTATGTTTCAAACATTTGATGGTTTGTTTATTTTAGGTGATATATATAGTTTTTAATGGACTGGAGAAGAACAAGGGTAAAGCACTCATTTATGAGGCTCTAGGATTACCCAGTGAAAAGCACAGGTCATGAAAGTTCTTTTCATGATGTCCTGTAAACGCACACGGACACACTTTGTTGGATTTTGCAATGAAGATGAGAAACTAGCATGTACTGTATTGTGTGTGTGCCTGTAGATGCGATGGGCGGGGAGTGAGGCAGCTGCGTGACATCAGTTGCCAGGTGGATCTGTTCCAACCCCTGCACGGCTCTGCACTCTTTCAGCGAGGACAGACACAGGTGAAGTACAAACTGACCACTTTCTGCCTCTGTATCTTTTTCTAGATTGTCATGTTTTCTGTCTGTTTGAATGTCTTCACCATCATTTTGGGTTTTGAAAGGCTCATGTATTTTTGTTCTCTACTCTTGTAGGTGTGTTTTTTCCTGTGGCTTTTCTTGGTCTTTAAAGTTGATAAGTTTTTAGAATTCACAAGGACTTTAAGTGCCTGGCTTCTTGCTTCCTTCATCGTTGTTAACAGTACTGTTGTGGCGACTGTGTGACCTCACAGGTGCTGTGTACCGTGACCTACGACAGTCCTGAAGCCGCTGCCAGAATGGATCCCGTCTCCCTTTTCACCGGGTCAGTCAGTTGTTGAAAGGCATGGAAGATACCTTTCCAACAATGAGGCGCACCTTATTAGAAGGTGCACTCCCCAAATTTGACACTAAATTCAGATTTTCTTGCAATACATCTTACTGGTCAGGGGGTATCAGTCTGGGGAAAAGGTATCACCTTGTAGCCCGTAGAATATCATACATGTTGAATTATAATCTTCTTCTTCTTCTTCGATCGCTCAGACAGTTTCCTGTCAGTTATGAGCACAGATGCGTCATGCTGCCGTTATGCACCTAACTAAGAAATAGCTAGGCCCAGCAAGTCCGACTTCGGCTGGAGGAAATCTTTTTCAAAGACAGTGTTTCTTGAAAAAAAGGCAGGAGAATGGACCGGTTAGGCAGAAACATGGTAGATGACAGCAAGCAAAGGGAAAAGGGCAGAGTCAAAGAGAGTGACAGATAAGAGGAAGTTACAAGCACAGAACTTCCAGAAGGTGGGGGAACTATTTATACAAAAGACCCCCAAGTATCCCCACGGGGGGGGGAGAATTATAATCTGACCCCTGAACACATTCTTCATCACTGTCCATCCAACACCTGATGCTCTGCGACGCCAGACTGGCCAGGAGGGGTGGAGCTGCAGGTGCATGCAGGGGCAACCGCACTGACCTGGAGAAGACAGTGGACTTCACCATGGTGACCAGCTTGAAAGTTTGCCGCTGCCAGTTACATCGACCGCAGAAGAATTATAATGTATTTCTTACTGCGCTGTTAGATGCATCTTCAAGTTTTTGTTAATGAAAATGTAAAACAAACGCAATCCTTTTACATTTTAACCCTTCTAGCAACATTTGTTATTGTTGACGTTCTTAGTTGTCCATTGAATTTCAACTGACAAGAGGGAGGTAACTATGTTTCGAGTGCGCATACATTGCTTTAATGGCAGAAACAGTGACATAAGCTCTAAAAACAGACAAAAACATGGCAGGGTGCTCGGCAGTGAATGTCTTTGCATTTGGTGGGAGTGTAGAGTGATATCTTGGGCGAATGTATTGGCCCATGGTGCTAGAAGAGCTAAGGCAAACCAGCATTAAGAAAAGGAAACAAGAGTTGTATGACATTAACACAAAATATAAATACTTTACAAAAGTAGAAGAGTTACAGTGAAAACTGAAAAGTGATTGGGCAATCGTTGTTAATGATCCAGGCAGATTACAAGTGTTAAGCTGACCTAGAATGTGAAGTGATGATGGCTTAATCTGGAACAGAGAGTGAGCATTGTACAGATGGTGGTGTTGAATGTGCAAAACAGGGTTCCAAGAAGAAATTGTATCAACAAAGTTTTGAATCAGCGTGTGTTTGATCTATTTTTTGCGATATCATGTATCAAACATTGGGCACATACTTTCCTTTTATTAACAATTTATTGGTTTTGTAATTAATGTTGTTGGTGTTTTTGTTGTTTGGTGTGTGTGTGGTGTGTGTTTGTGTCCTAACTGCTATACATTACAAACACCATTATTTAAGGACTTAAACATGCAGGTATAAAAGTTGTTGAAAAAATAATTCAAAATGAACAAAAGCTATGTGTTTATAACCCGATGTAAAAGAGCTGGATGGAATCATTGATATGTGTAAACTTTTGTTATACAGGAGCATCAAGGAAAAGAACTTCATGCTTCATTATGAGGTAAGTCTCACTTCTTATTGTTTGCCTTGATTTACTTGTTTGAATTCAATTTATCTGCTGTTAATATAATTATAGCGCATATAAAACAGTAATAAAAAATATATTTTGATATTGCTGAATCTATTTTTGAGTTTTTGACCAGTAGTGTATTGCAAGCAATGCCAAAACTACCTGTTGGTGTAACGGTGTTTACTTTATGAGTGCCTTTCTCATATCTCATACTCTTAGGTCTGAGACAAGGATAGGTGCTACATTGCATTTCTAGATGTGATGCTTACATTCATTTTCAAAACTAATTTATCAGCACCTTTTTTGGGGCGCCCTTTAGCAAAGTCGTAGTTATTAATATCCTGTTAGTGTTCCCTTCATACAGTACACAACGTACCAAATTTTACTCCAAATTGTAATAAGTTTTTCATTATATTTTTTAGTCATATTAACTTACTCGTGAATGGCCGAATTATTTCCCCTTGTTCTGTGAGGACTGGGCATTTGACTAGGTTCGTAAAATAATCACCAAAACCGAGTTATGAAGAGTTAGGCATCAATATTTTCAGAAGATATTAGCAACACCATGCACTCAACGATCGTAAAATATCAGATTCCTTTCCTTCGTCGTTTGTCTTCTATTGACGAAAACAGCTAACACATGGAAAGAAAAATTTCACATTCCGATCTTTGACCCCCCTCTACAACCAAAGCTGAATGTAAACTATGCAATGATTGGTTGATTTCAAGAGAGGCAAGGTCAAAGAAAACTGAAAGTAGGTTATGACTTCGCACCGGAATGCTGGTTACACGCCAGAAATCAAAACTTCTTGAAAACTCTTAAGAGCCGGATCCGGGCCATTCGTCCTTACCGGTTGTGCGAGCCATGAGCCGGCTCCGGCTCATTCGTCCCGAGTGTGTTAAGGTGCAGGGAATATGAAAAACATAGTGCCTTATAATCCGTAGAATACGGTACTTAACCAAACACTAATCAGCTTTTACACTTTTGTTTCCTGTGTCGCACGGAAGTTGTAGCTGTCACCTGTATGTTTTCCAGTTTCCTCCCTACGCCACCAATGAGACGGGCCGACCAGGAGCAGTGGGCAGAAGAGAATTTGGCCATGGTAAAAATCATCTTCTTTCTGTCGAGTGACCACAGTCACATTTGACTATTCTGTCACTTAAGACGTGGGGATCTGCGGAAGAAGCGCCTTTAAAAAAAAGTGCTCTCTCTTTCGGGGAGTCTAGAAAACACCACAGTGTTTTCAGACGCGATGTAGACTACTTATTTTACAACAAGGCTTATCGGATGCTTTGCCCTCTTAAGCTCCACAACAGGGCTGTGCCCTGCTGGGGCCTGGGCACCCAGAGACCCCGGTTTTTCGCTTTTCTTTATGGGGGGAGTTGCACCCTTGAATGTAAGACTTGTATCAGTTGAAGGTTTCAGTGTAAGATTAAGATTTGTAACAGTTGAAGGTTTCAATGTAAGATGTGTAACAGTTGACGCTTCAATGTAAGATTTGTAACAATTGAAGGTTTCAGTGTAAGATTAACAGTGGAAAGTTTCAGTACAAGATTCGAAGCTTCAATGTAAGATTTGTAACAGTTGAAGGTTTCAGTGTAAGATTTGTAACAGTTGAAGCCTTCAAAGTAAGATTTGTAACAGTTGAAGGTTTCAATGTAAGATTTGTAACAGTTGAAGCCTTCAAAGTAAGATTTGTAACAGTTGAAGGTTTCAGTGTAAGATTTGTAACAGTTGAAGCCTTCAAAGTAAGATTTGTAACAGTTGAAGGTTTCAGTGTAAGATTTGTAACAGTTGAAGCCTTCAAAGTAAGATTTGTAACAGTTGAAGGCTTCAGTGTAAGATTTGTAACAGTTGAAGGTTTCAGTGTAAGATTTGTAACAGTTGAAGCCTTCAAAATAAGATTTGTAACAGTTGAAGGCTTCAGTGTAAAATTTGTAACAGTTGAAGCCTTCAAAGTAAGATTTGTAACAGTTGAAGGTTTCAGTGTAAGATTTGTAACAGTTGAAGGCTTCAGTGTAAGATATGTGACAGTTGAAGGCTTCAGTGTAAGATATGTGACAGTTGAATGCTTCAGTGTAAGATATGTGACAGTTGAATGCTTCAGTGTAAGATATGTGACAGTTGAAGGCTTCAGTGTAAGATATGTGACAGTTGAAGGCTTCAGTAATATGTGACAGTTGAAGGCTTCAGTGTAAGATATGTGACAGTTGAAGGTTTTAGTGTAAGATATGTGACAGTTGAAGGCTTCAGTGTAAGATATGTGACAGTTGAAGGTTTCAGTGTAAGATATGTGACAGTTGAAGGCTTCAGTGTAAGATATGTGACAGTTGAAGGCTTCAGTGTAAGATATGTGACAGTTGAAGGTTTCAGTGTAAGATATGTGACAGTTGAAGGCTTCAGTGTAAGATATGTGACAGTTGAAGGCTTCAGTGTAAGATATGTGACAGTTGAAGGCTTCAGTGTAAGATATGTGACAGTTGAAGGCTTCAGTGTAAGATATGTGACAGTTGAAGGCTTCAGTGTAAGATATGTGACAGTTGAAGGCTTCAGTGTAAGATATGTGACAGTTGAAGGCTTCAGTGTAAGATATGTGACAGTTGAAGGCTTCAGTGTAAGATATGTGACAGTTGAAGGTTTCCATATAAGTCATGAGTGGTGTAGAGTGGCACAGTGGTATCGCGTTCACTTCGTGTCAAGTAAACCCGAGTTCGAACCTGGGTTACAGGGGATTTTTTCCTCTCATTCTGCACTAGGCCTTAACGGTCTGAACGTGGAGTCTTTCGGATGAGACGATAAACCGAGGTCCAGTGTGCCCATGCACTTAGCATACGTTAAACCCAGTGGCGACGAAAAAGTTGTCATTTGGTCAAAATTTACCCCCCTCCCCCCCTCTCATCAGTGACAAAAATCGCATGAAAAAAATAATAAAAATTGGGTGGCGCGCCTCTGGCTGCGACGCGCTCTCCAGGTGGGAGCAACCCGAATTTCACAGAGACGCCTCTGTGACTATAAAGTACCTAATACCTAATGATGTGCTTTCAGGGGCTCTGGCAGAGAAAGGGTTAAGAGCGGTGGTTCCCAACAACTGTCCCTTCACCATTCGCCTCACTGCAGAAGTTCTCGAGTCCAACGGTGAGCATCACTGCCATTTCCTCATATAGTATCTATCAGGATTTTGTTGCTGTTGTTATTGTTATTACTAATATTAGTCAGTAGGTCGTTGTTAGGTGCATTATGATTGTATGTTCATGCATTTACCTATTATGGCCTGGAATGAATGTATTGTCCCCGATGACCTGCCGTTTGAATCCGACTGGTCAGTTTACTCTAGTGGAAAACCATATAAACTTACTCCTGGTGAGCTAGATTCTTCCATTAAAAAAATAGTCTTCCAGTTATCACAGCCTAAATCACTGAGTCAGTCATCACAAAGATTAGTAAAAATTGTCCTTGATCGATGTCCTTGATTGGGATGAATGTCTATCACGAAGATTAGTAAATATTGTCCTTGATCGATGTCCTTGATTGGAATGAATGTCTATCATGAAGATTAGTAAAAATTGTCCCTGATCGATTTCTTTGACTGGGATGCATGTCATCATGAAGATTAGCAAAAATTGTCCCTGATCGATGTCCTTGATTGGGATGTATGTCATCATGAAGATTAGCAAACATTGTCCCTGATCGATGTCCTTGATAGGGATGTATGTCATCATGAAGATTAGCAAAAATTGTCCCTGATCAATGTCCTTGATAGGGATGTATGTCATCACGAAGATTAGCAAAAATTGTCCCTGATCGATGTCCTTGACTGGGATGCATGTCATCACAGTTCACTAAAATTGCAAACCATAATAATATACTCCCATACATTTACACAACTTTCTGGGAGTATGCTTACATGATTTGCCATTTGGAATGTTTCAGGGTCGTCGTCAATGGCGTCGGTTTGCGGGGGCTGTCTGGCCTTGATGGATGCTGGGGTCAAGGTCAAGGCCCCTGCCGCTGGCGTCGCCATGGGACTGGTGACTCGACATAACTCCGACACTGGAGAGCTGTCTGAGTACAAAATTCTCACTGACTTATTGGTGAGTGCATGTACAATTCTTGCTGAATTATGACTGACTGTAATATGACAAATCTAACAGATTTACTGCTGAAAATTTCAGTTCAGTGGTTAGTGCGTGACAACATTCTCAGCGCAATTAACTGGTGAGTTTTTAGACAAACTTCTTATTGGTCTGGTGATGAATACATGGCAACATTCTCACTGATTAATTCATGAATGTTTGACAAAATGTTTACCAATTCACTGGTAAGAAGTGTATGATTCACATGCCAATTCAATGGTGACTGTATCATTAGCAAAATTCTTATTGATTACTGGTGAGTGTATGACAAGTCTCACTGATATAACACTGGCGATTGTCCTTTGCCCAATCTATAGATTGGCAAAGGAGTCTAAGTTTGACATGCAATTTTTTTGCTTCTTTTTCTCTGTCCCAAAGATGTCTTGTTATAATTATGACAAAATTATCCATCCTTCATTTTCTCCCCCCCCCCCCCCCCCCCCCCTCTTCTCTTTCAAATGATGTCTACACAGAGCAATGTGTATAAATATGTTCATATGGAGTTATTGATCAAGCATAAGAAAGTTCTATAACTGAAGATGATAACAGAAATGAATATAACAGTTACAGGTTTTGTCTTTTTTTTCATTCTCACTCTTTCTTCCCTCTCTCTTCATCTCTCTCTCTGTGTCTTGCTTCACCTATCTTTTTCTTTCTCTCACTTAGTCCGCCTTTATCATCATCATCATCGTCAGTAGTAGTGGTACTATTATTACCTGCTCTGTTTCTGCCATAATTGCTATTCAGTATTGTTGTTATTGATAATGATTTTTGTTTGTCTTTTTGTTAACTTTTTGCTGTTTCTTATGTATCACATGTTTGTAACAAGGTCAGAATGGAAGAATAGGCTATGCCTAATTTCTCATCCTTGTTAAATAATGTGCCTGAAGTGTGAAGTATCTCTCTCTCAGGGCATTGAGGACTACATGGGTGACATGGATTTCAAGATGGCGGGGACCAGATACGGGATCACAGCCTTACAGGTGGACTTCAAACTCCCCGGGGTACCTCTGGAAATCGTGGCCAAGTCGCTGGAGGAGGGCTTTGGTGAGTAGGCTGAAGGAAATGAAGTACCATATTTTACAAGGCGCACTTGATTATAAGGCACACACACAAAATTTAGCAATAAATTCAGATTTTATTACTCTATTTTTGTTACTATGTTATCAGTCATAAGGCGCAACGGTCTCAGTCTGGGGAAAAAGTATTGCTTTATAGTCCATAAAATATGGGTCGGTAGGGGGGTAGGTTATGTTTGTGTTGTTTGCTGGCCTGTTTGTGAAGTACTTGACAAATTACATTGATTTTAACCTTGGGATGCCTTTGACCAAGGCACAAATAGATGATTTTGGGACAAAAAAACAAGGGGAGAGCACCGCATGAAAATTGGAGTCGTCTACCTTGAACGAATCAGTCAAACCATAACTATCAAACGCAGTACGAGGCGAGTGCATTAATTGAGTGTAACTTCCTGTTTGTGTTTGACCGATTCTGTCAAGCGGGATCACTTGCATTCACCATGAGATTACTCCCCTTATTTGCGAACATGTCCTAGTGTGGTCAAATCCCTAGAGGAGGGCTTTGGTGAGTAGGCAAAAGCAAATTGAGTAGGTCACCTTTTTGTCGTTTGTTTGCCAGTTTGTGAACTACTTGACTCTTTATGTTCATTTCAAACTCCCAGAGATGCCTCTGGAAAACGTGGCCAAGTCACTAGAGGAGTGGGTCATGCTTTTTGTTCTTTTTTAAGACATACCATATTTTTCGGACTATAAGGCGATACTTTTTTCCCAGAGGGAGACACATGAGGCTTATGTTTGTTGTTGTTTGTTGTCTTACCCTGGCTTAAAGACTCAAGGGATCATCCCAACAGCCGAAACACTTGAACACTATGGTACAAATGCACCAGCCAGGGATGAGAACATTACTTGTGTGACCGTTTTTGATTACCCTGCCACGTGGGCAGCCACACTCCGACTTCGGAGGACCATGAGCCTTATAATGTGACTACTAATAGTAAGAAATTATAATAACAAAATCTGAATGTTGTGTAAAATTTGGGGGGTGCGCCTTATAATAAAGTGCGCCTTAATTTATAGTCTGAAAAATACGGTAGATGACTGCTGGGTGGTTTGGTTTTTTTAAAAATTGTATATCAATTTTAATATGAAAAAAAACAATGTACAAATTCAACCCAAAACAATTTTTTTTATGCACAAAATGAAACGCAAAGTTTCAGGCTCAACCCGTTTTTCAAAGATTTTGTGTGTTTAGATGTTGAATGATTAATAATTAACCCTTTCACCGCCAACGTCGCATTTTTGCACCACAATGATTTAACACCCATGTCACTAAAAGGCATCAAATTAGGTTCTGTTATCCAAAGACCCTGTTGTCTTCATTTTGGGAGGTAAGGATAGGCCTTACTTTAAATATGTCACAGAGGAATCCCCAATATTACAGACAGATTTTTTTCTCTACCCAGGTAAGTTTACTGGACATTTTTTGCTGAAAAATGGCTGGCGGCGAAAGGGTTAAAGTAGAGTCTTGAATATTTGTCATCTTTTTACGTAAGGGATGAGTCTGTTCGTTGTCCTATTAAGGTGTAGTTTCATTAATTGCATCATTGCTTACATCTTTACGCCATGCATTTTGTTATGTCTCATGTTCTTTTTAGTTACTTATGTTCTTCTTCTGACGTGCCTGTTTATAATGACGCATTGAAAAGGGCTGATCTTTTTCTGTGTTTTGAATATTTATTTTCCTGTAATAGTACTATGAAGAAATGGGCCGACATTTAAAAAATAAAATCCAACTTATAGCTCAATGTTTAAGCATATTTGTGTTTTTCCCTTTGTGTTTCACATTTCTATGAATATACCGTATTTTATAGACTACCAAATTTTACACAAAATTCGTATTTTGTTATTATAGTTTCTTACTTTATTATCAGTCACTTTGCAAGGCGCAGGGTTCTCACTCTAGGAAAAACAGTATCGCCTTATAGCAAAGACAATGAAAAGAAAAGACTAACATCCGGTCTCTTTTCCCTATATGAGTAGTGAGGACAGAAACACTGGTTATGTCCCTTAAAAACAGTACACATTTACACGTCGATAGGCCAGTTGAATTCTCCGTTCAAATTCCAGTCTGAGTTTTTAGATAGCCTCCACTGTGTGTGGTCAAAGATTCTAAAAGGGTCAGTGTCTTTGGTGTGGTGTACTGTTCCCACTAACAATAACTCTATCAGCCCGGTTCGCCGTAACTCTTAAGTAGTCCATCTTACCCTTTTAGAATCTTTGCTTATAGTCCGGAAAATACGGTAATTAAAAATTGTGCAATTTTCTCTACAGCGGCTAAAAACAAGATTCTGGACATCATGGAGGAGGCGATTTCTAAGCCCAGGGACAGCATCAAGGCCCACGGTCCTCTTATTGGTGAGGGTTGGACATTGCTGTGGCTGAAAGCTCTGAAATTATTAACTTTTCTGAAAAGATCAACTTTTAAAGAAAATATATGTGTTGTGTGTATGTGTATGTATTCATGAAAAAGGGGTTCTTCTTCCAGTTAAGCACTCACAATCAATAGTTTGGATTTGGGGGGTACTATACTTGAGGTTAATATTTGGTACTTGGGGTTAATGGTACACATTTAATGTAATTTTGTGTAGAGATACCATGTGTTATCTTTTTTTTCTATGCAACCCCAGACCAGTCATGATGTTCGTCTAAGGCAGTGAAGTCTTGAAGGGGTTAATGAAAGTTTGTGAAGAACTAGAGTATTATCTTAGAATGAAACTAAACTTTGGTATCAATCAAGACTATGCATGTAGTTGTTGTTGTTTCCTGGCTTAAAGACTCCAGGGATCATCCCAAAAGCCGAAGCAATTGAACACTATGGCCCAAATGCACCAGCTAGGGATGAGAACATTACGTGTGTGACCGTTTTTTTATTACCCCGCCACATGGGCAGCCACACTCCGACTTCGGAGGAAAGATTATAGTTAATTTTCTTTTCCCTTTATGAACACAAAATTAGCTTTAAAACATATTGAAAAGGCCAATGAACCAATGAAAGATGCCTTACGTGTTATTTTGGTAATTGCTGTGTTAAGTATCAATTAGATTTAGTAAAACATTGTTGATTTGTGTATGAATTTCTTTAGAAATGTATTTCAATGTTATTTCTTGTGTGTGGGTTGTTTGTTTTTTAAAAGAAAAACTGGACATCAAGCCTCAAGACAGATCCAAGTTTTTTGGCATCGGGGGACGGAACTTGAGAAAACTTCGCAGCGAGACAGGTACAGCAAGTTTGTCGTGTTTTGAAAGGAAAAAGCAAATGCTATTATTCAGAAGTTTTGTATGCCTTTAAAATTGTAGATCAATATTGGAAAGTAAAATCAATTGATTTGATCTGCTAATCACTGTTTGCTTTCGACTGGATACTAGAGGTGGGGGGAAAAACCGTTTTTTAACCGAAAAACCGGTGCTAAGCTTTCGCGGTTCGAAAAACCGGTTCGAGTTGCTGTGAACCGTTTTTTTAACTGCAAACTGAAAGTAAGTTTTTCTTAGAATAACGCATTCTTTTCGAAAAACAACACTGATTCTCAGCACAGAATGGGTGTTTGTAAACCAAGAGTAGCTGTTTCTAGTTTGTGGTGGTGTATGGCTTTGACTTTGAGTGTTGAGTTGAGTGTGTATGTGTCATAAGTCATAAGTTCGTTTATTGTGTGTGTGTATGTGCGCGCGTGCGTGTGTGTGAATATTCTGACAAATAAATATGTGTTTGCATAGGTAAAACTAGTGATGCGAGTACTGGTTAAAAAAAACGGTTCGATAAAACCGGTTCGGAGAGGGAAAGCCGGTTTAAAACTGGTTCATATTTTTGAACCGGTTCTCAACTCTAGTGGATACTAAAGACTCTGGTGACTTACAAAGATGGATTAGTGAAGGGGAAATACTCTTTATAAAAATAAAAACTGGCAGTCGATCTGCTTATCCTTTGATAAAAAAATTATAGACTATTGGTTTTGTTTCTTTGTCTTGTTGTTGTACTTAATATTTGTTTCCCCTTTAACTCTTCTGGCAACACGGGCGAATACATTCACCCAGAACATCACTCTACACTCCCACCAAATGCAAAGACATTCACTGCCAAGTACCCTGCCATTTGTTTGTCTATTTTTAGAGCTTATGTCAGTGGGTTTTTTCCATTAACGCATGCACATTTGAACAAAACATTACCGTAAAAACTGGACTCTAAGACATCCCTTAAATTATATAAGCCTTAAGTATATAAGCCGCATCCCTTAAATTGACAAAATATTAAGTATTTATTCGCATATAAGCCGCACCAGTTTATAAGACGCAGAGAAAATTGTATGTGCACAAACCAACACAAATATAGAAATGATCCTATCAGAACATGAGTATTTAATGTTCTCAGAGACTTTCAACATGAGATTTGATTCTATTGATTACCAAAACCAGTTTTGAGTCTGAAGCTCAAAATAGGCTGAAGACTGTAGCCAGAAACAGATTTAATCATGCTGATAAATGTAGAGTGGAAAAAAATCCACAGATAATCTGCACCAGTCTAAGCCGCATGGGCCAAAGTTGAGGAAAAAAGTAGCGGCTTATAGTCTGCACTTTACGGTACTCCCCTCATGTTGGTTGAGATCCAACGGGCAACCAAGAACATCAAAAAATACATGGCGCTAGAAGAGTCAATGAGACTCAATCAGCTCAAATCAAATGATAATAACCTTGCTTTCTGTAGATCAGAAATTTCATCTTGTCGTCAGAACACAAAGTGGTGGAATTACATTGCATGTAGCTACTTCCACAGTTGCATCTCTTATGCCACACTGACCACATTCTATTAAAGTATGTTGCCCACGCTAACAAACCACATTGAAATGAAACGTGCAGCATTTTTGTGCTTTTTTTTAATTTTTAATAATGCTAAGGTGTGCCATCACCCCATTGGATGACACCGGTTTCCAGCTGTTTGTGTGTGTTGTCTGTTTAACTGATGCTCAGGTGTGACCATCACCCCATTGGATGACACCGGTTTCCAGCTGTTTGTGTGTGTGTTGTCTGTTTAACTGATGCTCAGGTGTGACCATCACCCCATTAACCCTCTTGCATTTATTCCGCCCCAAACCGCCCAGCCAGAAGTTGCCTCTGTGTATTCAAGCCGCCCTTAACCGCCCGTAGCTTGCCCCCACTCTGAGATCCCCTCTGTTGACATTTTCATCACGCACTAAGTTCTGGCTTGTTATGCACACACTATGAAGGAGCTTCTCACTTGCAATGATGTGATAGTAACTGTATTGCGCTCTGTGTGCTTCAAAAGACAGATTTTCCTGAAAATGTGTAAACAAATCTGAACACTAAAAGAAGTTTTTCTGTGACAAATGCGAATGCAAGAGGGTTAACTGATGCTCAGGTGTGACCATCACCCCGCTGGATGACACCAGTTTCCAGCTGTTTGTGTGTGTGTTGTCTGTTTAACTGATGTTCAGGTGTGACCATCACCCCGCTGGAAGACACCAG
This sequence comes from Phymorhynchus buccinoides, assembly GCA_017654935.2. Taxonomy (NCBI): domain Eukaryota; kingdom Metazoa; phylum Mollusca; class Gastropoda; order Neogastropoda; family Raphitomidae; genus Phymorhynchus; species Phymorhynchus buccinoides. Next base: position 19,017 of record JAGGCT020000818.1, read on the forward strand.
TTTCCAGCTGTTTGTGTGTGTGTTGTCTGTTTAACTGATGCTCAGGTGTGACCATCACCCCGTTGGATGACAGCAGTTTCCAGCTGTTTGTGTGTGTGTTGTCTGTTTAACTGATGTTCAGGTGTGACCATCACCCCGCTGGATGACACCAGTTTCCAGCTGTTTGTGTGTGTGTTGTCTGTTTAACTGATGTTCAGGTGTGACCATCACCCCGCTGGATGACACCAGTTTCCAGCTGTTTGTGTGTGTGTTGTCTGTTTAACTGATGTTCAGGTGTGACCATCACCCCGCTGGAAGACACCAGTTTCCAGCTGTTTGTGTGTGTGTTGTCTGTTTAACTGATGCTCAGGTGTGACCATCACCCCGTTGGATGACACCAGTTTCCAGCTGTTTGTGTGTGTGTTGTCTGTTTAACTGATGCTCAGGTGTGACCATCACCCCGTTGGATGACAGCAGTTTCCAGCTGTTTGCCCCTAATACCGATGCCATGGATGAAGCCAAGGAGATGATCGATGAGCTGCTCACAGACGAGGTGAGCAATATTGCACAAAAACACACAATATGCTTTAAAAAAACACAACAATAAATATCTCATAAAAGTGCTTCATTCCCTGTAAGCTTTCCTTTCACTTAACTTTTTTTTAAATCTTCTTTTCCTTCATATCATATACTCATTTCTTTTCTTCAACTGGTTTTTGTTGTTGTTGCTGTCCCATTCCCATGCCACTAGTTCCAGATCATAACACGCAACCCTACCCGATTTTGTCAGATCCTGGGCCCCAAATCAGCAGTTAATAATGACCAACGATTTTCAGGTTGTCAAAAGGGAAACAACCACAAGAGACCCTGCACTGCTGCTTATCATTTCATGTTCCTCCATCTTGAAAAAGACAGGTTTTTTTAGGTTCCAGGAACATTGGAAATGATCATAATTATTCTCAATGGAATTATTGATTAAGAAATAAGATGCTTATCCTTCATGCGAGGCTTCAAGTCTGATTGGATTTATTGTGATGTATTTTAGTCTGATTTCTCTATCTGTGTTAGGTTATATTATGATGTATTTTTGTATGATTTCTCTGTGTGCGTGATAAGTTTAATTCTGATGTATTTTAGTATGATTTGTGTGTGTGTGTATACAGATGAGAATGTGTATGTGTGCATAGGTAGGTAGTGTAGTGTAGTGTGTGTGGACCTTTTTTATGGACGTTATTATTTACCTAGAGACGCTCTTGTGCTGTGTGCAAGCCCCGAGGCATTCCAGTGTGCTTCAACGGACTCCAATGAATGAAAGCATGAACTTGCTTTTCTGATTAATCAGTTGTGAAGAATTAGCTGTACACAAACCGAGCTGTGGGTTTAACAGTTTGGAAATGTGTGTTGCAGGAACCTGAACTAGAATTTGGTGCCATCTACACCGGCAGGATCGTGGAAGTAAGGTGAGATGCGCATTTGTGACTCTTAAGCTTTCAAATTATAAATGTGGAAAACATGTGCTGGCTTGTTTTCATGAATTAAAAAAAGTGTTCCCTAACGAGAACAATTTTATTTGCAGAGGGGTTTATGTTCACCCATAAAAAAAAATGTCATGAAATTAGGTATATACTAATATAGGCAGAAAATAAGAGCTGTAAAGATGAAATTAAATACTGTGCAAATGAGTTTTTGTACCCTCAGACAGGTCCATTTTATCAAAGTATAGCTCATCAAATTTAGAATTCATTTTGCCTATTGCAGCATCCATAACAAATGTGGATTTTTAACAAAAAATCATTTATTTATACATGAGATTTAGTTAGTTAAAATTGTCTTGCGCATAGAAAATGGAACGAGTTCAGAGATTTGTGGTGCTGCTGTAGAAGTGAAAAGTTCATTAAAATCTAAATTATTGTCAAGCAAAACATTGCATGTAAAGTTGGATGGTGGTGGTTGTGGTTTTTCTTTTTTTTGTTTTTTTTTTCTTGGTGAAAAAAAAAAGGAATTTTTTAAAAAAAAAAAGGAAAAAAAAATTGTGCACGGAAAGGGGAGTTTGTGTACGCTTTTCCAGCTCCAATGCAAAAATGTGTTGATGAAAACCAGTGTAGAAGTTGTTGCTCGATCACGTTTGATTTGACGCCAGTTGTGTTCATTGCCTGTTCTCCCTCAGGGATGTGGGAGTGATGGTGGAGCTACACCCACAGCTACACCCAGTTCTGCTGCACAACTCACAGCTGGATCAGCGCAAGGTACAAACACCTTCAGTACAGTTTTTGGATTGTTTTAACCCCACCACCCCTCCCCTTCCCCTGCTTTCCCCATGGAACAGGGGACTAATGCTGCTAATCAAGTCCGTTTGTTTTTGTCCTTTGCCATATCGCTGCCTTGAAATTAAAGTAACATACCAGGTAACACAAAAATGGTAAATTATGACATGTCGGGCTTACCACTTGATCAAGGTAAGGTGCATCATCTGACAAAGCTGTAAAGATAATTTGCCAAGATAAAAACACAACGATGAACAAATCTCGTTGACATGAAATGACCAAAATCTCGGGGTTTTTGCCATATGAACAAATCTCATTGACAAGAAATGACCAATTTTGTATGGTGACAGATCCCCCCGTGGGGATACCAGGAGGCCTTTTGTATAAATAGTTCCCCGCACCTTCTGGAAGTTCTGTGCTTGTAACTTCCTCTAATCTGTCACTCTCTTTGACTCTGCCTTTTTCCTTTGCTTACTGTCATCTACTATCTTTCTGCCTAACCGGTCCATTCTCCTGCCTTTTTTTCACAACACACTTTCAAAAAGATTTCCTCCAGCCAAAGTCGGACTTGCTGGGCCTAACTATTTCTTAGTTAGGCGCATAACGGCAGCATGACGCATCTGCTCTCATAATTGACAGTAAACTGAGCGATCGAAGAAGTATGGTGACAGATTACTTAAAAGCTTACATGTCCTGTGGTGTAGCTATAACCAGATGTTGATGAGCACAGCAGCAAGTTCCCTCCTTTCCCCCACATATCTTGTGAACTGCTGCACTGAATCACTTACACTTTTGTAGGGTGGTATAGTGGAATCTCCCTTATAAGACCTTCAAAAATCATCCAAAATAAGGTCTTCAATGGGAGGTTGTATAAGGGAGGTAATTTTAATACTTACAAAGAACAATGTCTCAGAGAAGTAGGTCTTATATGGAAGGGAGTCTTATAAAGGAGGTTCCACTGTATATTATTTGAAGCAGGTGTATTTCGTGAAGTAACCTTTATAAAATCATGCTCATTTGTGTGTTTAGCAAAAGGTTATAGCTTCAAGTACTGAAAAAGTTTCTTCTTTTTTCTTCAACCAGCATGTTTGTTTTTTCTCCCCATAGCCAGCATACATCCGGTCAAAGAATGAACGAGGGTGTAGAAAATAATAAATCAGCCACAGGCTTTATTAAGTGGAAATAAGATGAGCTGATTTTGTTCTCATCCCTAGCTGGTGCATTTGTACCAGTGTTTCGGCTGTTGGGATGACCCCTGGGGTCTTTAAAGACCCCTCACATCATGTGTCACATTCCCTCTTATGCTAGGAAGATTTAAGATTTCTTACCAGCTATAAGAGGGAAAACATGTGAAAGCCGTGATTTTGACATGTGACGTGGTGGGTCTTTAAACCAGGGTATGACAACAATGTGTTGTCTTTTTTTAAATTTTTAATCAATGTCCATGCGAGTAAAAAAAAAAGAGGAAAATGTGATGTTTTCAGGTGCAGCATGCCAGTGCGTTAGACATGGACGTAGGACAGGAGATTACCGTCAAGTATTTTGGCCGGGACCCGGTGAGCGGTCGCATGAGGATCTCGCGAAAAGTCCTTCAGGCCCCCGCCACAACAGTCATCAGAAACCTGGGTGCTCCCAGAACATGATTGGCACTACTGCATGGAAGTTTTCCCCCTTTGTCGTCGTCGTCTTCTACACCTCAGGCAGCCAACTTCATCGGGTTGAAGATTCTGCTGCACTTTGGGGGGTAGTAAGAAAAGAAGTAGCAAATCAGAAAGCGGAGAAGAAAGTAGTAATAGAAAAGGACAATAAAAGTGAATTAGAATCTGCAAGGGATTGTGTGGATCTGTGGGATCTTGATGTTTAGAAAAAGAAGTGTATGTGGGCCATAGACCTTTATTATCCACTAGCTTCGCAGATAATAAGCGTAGTAATCCACTGTATTATTATTTGCGTGTTGGATTGATTGTTTAACAAACAAACAAAAAATTTGGACGGAACCAGGTTCGAACCCGGAACGTTTGTGTGAGAGTGCGACGACTAACCCATTCGGCTATTGTATTTTGCTGCTGTCTGTGTAAAGTTTGGCCTTATAGAGTTTTAAAAAGCAGTGGGTACTGCTCGACTGACCCGAACTTTGACTAATTACGCTAATTACGGAGCGTGTTGCAAAATGTAATGTACCCTATCTTGACCAGGGGTCATCCCTCTGGATACTGTGCAAGTTTGGTGGCGCTAAAACCACGCTAAATACGGTTGCATAGCGAACAAACAAAAAAACACACACAGATACACACACATAGCTCGCTTATATATTTAGAAGCAAGGCCAATCCGGCTGTTATCCTTCCAGGCATGGTACTTTTCAGCAAATTCTTTGAATTCAGGTAAAACTAAAAGTGAACATAAACAATAAACAAAGGGTTGCAAGAGGGTCTTGAGTTTGAGCTGGTGCCTTTTCTCCCTAGTTGTAACAGTTTGTGCACTCGGCTGCAAGAGGATTTGCCTCTGATCACCACAAAGGGCTATCTGCCCCTTGATCCTGGCACCAAGAGACAGCATCTCCTAGTCCTAACCCATCAAATAGTGTCAGGGAAATTGCTTTTCCTGTATTACTTTTGTTTATTGAATTTTGTTTCTCCATTTTACAAATTTCATGAAGACAAAGACACACATGCATACCTACGACACACAGTGACATAATAGTTATAATTTAAAAAAATTATGACTACAGTAGAAATTCCATCTCTATCATAACTGTCACCAATATAATTGATAGCACCAACCATAAATCAGGGGTGAGCACAGGGGGTTAAAGTATACTTTTCCTGTATTACTATAACTCTGCCTGCCTGTTGGAGTGTTTTTTGATGATTGAGAGATTGCATAACACTAACAGCTGCTGCCTGTCAAAAACTGGTCTTTCACTGTGATAAAAGGAATAAGGGGAAAAGGGATGATGTCCGGAAATGAATGAAACAAGGGGGCAAGCATAGTGTATGTGTACATGTTAGCTTAGTTGTAAGTGTGTGTGTGTGTGTTAGAGAGAGAGAGAGAGAGAGAAATTTGAATGCAAAATATGTGTTGAAAAGGGGAGTCAAGTTTGAAAACAGTAGCCATTTCAGTGTGTGTCAAAGTGAAAGATTAAGCTTTCTATTTCAGTACGCAGATAAAAATTCAACGTTTGCATTTCATGTTTAGTTTGTTTATCAAAAGCAATTGTTGCGTGCTTCACTATATGATCAATGAATTGGTGTGCGATATATTAAATGGTAAATCTTGTGCAAAATTGTTGACTATTTAATTTGAAATGAATTGATGCCATGTTTTGCTTGCCTTTAACTCTCCTAGTGCCATGTATGTTTGACGTTCTTGGTTGTCCGTTGCATCTCAACTGACAAGAGTGGAGTAACCATTTTTTCGAGTGCATATGCATTGCTTTAACGGGACAAAATCGCTGATATAAGCTCTAAAAATAGTCAAACACATGGCAGGGTACTTGGGAGTGAATGCCTTTGCATTCGGGAGTGTAGAGTGATGTACTGGGTGAATGTAATCCCCCATGGTTCTAGAAGAGTTAAAAAGAAATGTATTAAAGGACAAATCCTTGGCCTAAATCAAGGATAAATGCTTGGCTAAAGTATTGAGCTTGGTTTTTGTGGGGTTTTTTTTTCTTGGTTTGGTTTTTGTGTGGCTAAGAAGTTTTGGTAAAATGGTTCGATATCGACCTTCATAGCTGCTTTGA